>CM018696.1:563906-865765 GCA_009363875.1 Mikania micrantha | reverse complement strand
TGTAAATAAAGTTTTACTATACCCAAAATATCCTTAAATGCATATAAATAAACCTTTTAAATAGTAATTTTTTACAATTATGTCAGTATTGATATCAACCGTATATCAAACAAATCAACGGTAAAAAGAGATTTTCTTGATTTTCATAAAAATTTGACCCTCTCAATATATAATAGGGGAGGGTTATTTGGAAAACCTAGCTGAGTTGAAAAAACTTGAAAATAATGAAAAAAACCATCAAAAGATTTTTTTTTCAATTTTTTTACAGTTAGGTTACTCATTAGAGTCATTTTTATAAAAAATATACAAAAACCGCCGAGTAATTTTTTTTTTCAAAAAATAATAAAAAACCGATGTAACACAGACGTAACATCGTTGTACAGTACTGAAAGAAGAGTTACATCAGTGTTACATTTTTGTTTTATTAATTTTAAAAAAAAATGGTTCGACACTTTTTTATATTTTCATAAAAATACCCTAATAATGTTACAAAACTATAAAAAAATTCAAAAAAAACTTTTTGTTACATAGGGTTTTTTAAAGTTTTCTCAACTCAAGTGTGTTTTCATTTTATATATGCCCTATATATATATATATTATATATATATATAATATATATATATATCTAATAAGGTAGTGTTCTAATAATAAGGTGCTATTAAAGCATTAACCCAAATAAGTATGCCAAAATAAAGCAGAATTTTGGATTTTTTTAACATCATTCTAACACATTTAGTACACTTTATTTTTTTATAAGTTTAAGTAAATTAATCACCGTTTAAGATTAATATCATAATGGATTTTTTTTGGGTTAATGCTTTATTTGGGTGGTTTTAGGTTCGAGCTGATTTGGAGCATTAAATATTAAAACTGTTGAATTAATTATTAATCTATCATGCTTTTTTATCTTCAATCTTATTATTAGCAGGCACATCTTTAGTAGAAAACGTTTTAAGTAGATAATTGATTTGATATTATATATATCTCTCTCAATTACTAATGTCGGTGGATGCAAACTACTTCCTCAAGATCAATATATATATAATTTTGTGTAAGAAATTGAACAAATTCAGTGCTTAGTTCAGTTGGTATATTATGAACACCTTGAAACCCAAGCTCATCGGTTCGAGACCCGTCCTGGCAACTTTTATTACCCCATTAACTCTCAAATTTTCTAAATAGGTGGTGTGGATGTGGTCGAATCCCATGCATGCGTTTGATCACATATTGCTTTCCCACTTTTCTCTTTCTTTAAATAAAGATTTCAATTTTTTTTACCGTGAATTGTTTTGGATAATAAAATTATTAAATAACTAAATTACAATGTTATTTTGTTAAGGCATTTCCAGCTTTTTCCACAATAAAATCAAACTGTTGTCATTTGTTATTATAGTGTTTGCTTTTTGTTAAATTTTCATTTTTTAAAATAAAATGATTTAATTGAATAGTATTAAATGTGATGACTGTATAGTGATTATTAATTATTTTGCAAGTTGATTTATTTGTTGGATGGAATTCAAACAAATTGAAAGTTAGAAGTCTTGGTATGTTCTCCTTAATTTGTTTTTACGAAGGTATAAGAGTGTTTTGTCCATTATCTCTCAATACCACGGAACATAGAACATGTCCAAGTCAAATAGCAATGATTTGACTCTTAATTTTCTTAAGTAAAATCTTCTGGTAAAATATTAATCAAAATCGAGCATGTCTATGTTTTCGATCGAATTAACTTTGGTATATTTTATATTTATTTATACGTTTCGTCATAAATATTAGTCAAAACTGATTTCGTCTATGTTTTTGGCCGGATTACAAATAATATATTTTTACTTTTTAATTACATACTCATGTTTCATAATTCTAATTTTTACAACGACATGATATTAACTACAGTTTGATTATTTCTATTTTTCTTAAGCAGTTTTTTACAACGACGTAATTTAGTCATGATTTTCAAATATAATGTTTATGATATGTTTTTTTAAATATAGAATTTTTCTCCTATATGATATACGATATGTTTTTTTCTTGATAATTTTCTTTCTAAAATATATGTTGTTGTATGAATGGATATAGCAACTTATGATGATGTGTTGTTAGTAAAAATGAGACAAACACCAATACCTACTTAATAATATCTCACTGTTTAATAAATGTTTTTTACATATGTTTCGATCTCCAAAATCGTGTCGTTGTAACTTTATACATCTTTTTTATATGTATAGGATGCAACATATTTTCATTTTCTTATACTTTTTTCTAATTAATTTGTTTTAAAGTACATATATCGTAACGTGTAGGGCGTAATAGCATTATAGTATTTAATTTTTTTAAATTAATATACCGCAAGGCATATGTCAGAATAATGTTGTATATCTATGTTTCAATATTCATAACAGATTAGTCGTAACTTCATATGTTTCTTTAATCAAATCATTATGTTACAACAGACGAATATTAATCATAACACCCACGGTCGCGCGCGGTAACTTTTCTACTTAATCTTAACTAAGAAGCTCCTAAAGTTCCCATATTTACAACTACTTAGTTTTAAATCAACTAAAATATTGCTATGAAAAGCTGCTTCTTAGTGGATCTAAAAAGTAAAAAGGCACGTAAAAAAACAATTTTAATATTGGGGATGTTTCTTTGAATTCACCAGTTTTTTTATCAAATTTACACTTGTGGTAGTGATGCTCACACACAGTATTATGAAGATTATTATTTTTTTGGAAAAGACACTTCAACGATATTGTTTGAAAAATAAATTTAGCCCCTGTGGTTCAGATAAACTAACGTTTTTGGGCCCCTAACCATGGTTAGACTTTGGGCCAAAACCGTTACAATAATTAAGTTTGAGGGGCCAAACCGATGGTTATGTAAACCACAGGAGCTGAATTGATAAAAGATTATATTTTGGGCTAAAATAGTTAAACAATGAAACCACAGGGGCCAAAACCGTAATTTACTCTAAAATTACAATTTACCCCACTTTTTACTCTTTACCCAGTAACCTTAAAATGATGTCAATAAAAAAATGTGTTTTTTGGTATTTTAAAAATTTATTTTGGAAAAGAATGAATTGAATTTTAACGTATGTTCTTGTTAAACTGAATGATCCTTTGGTTGATACGCGATGCAGAATCCTCAAAGGACAAAGCCTACCAGGCATTCTCCCACCGGAAATCGTCAATCTTCGTTACCTTCAAAATTTGTACAATCACTTCATTATTTTGTATCTGTTTAATTGAATTCCGTTGTTTGCATGTGTTCAATCATTAATGTCTGATCGGTGCATTTTGATTTTGCAGAGATTTAGTTCGCAACTATCTGAGTGGTACCATCCCTCCGGAATGGGGTTCCATGGAGCAGATTTTAACCATGTACTTCCACTTTACGTATAATCTTTAGCATAATATATAAAATTTGGATCTTAAAAGTATTTTGTTGACATCGAAAAAGCTTATTTGCAGTTCTCTTCTCGCGAATCGTTTAAACGGATCGATCCCAAGGGAACTCGGAAATATCAGCACATTGAAATCTTTGTAAATTTATTTTCATCAGTTATCTCATCAAATTTACCGTAATTTTTAGCTTATAAAATTGTTTTTGTTTTTGTTTTTGGGTGATTGTGACTACAATTCTATTGTTATTTAGGACGGTAGAGGACAATATGATGTCTGGAGAAATTCCTCATGAACTCGGGAATCTTAGAAGCATTGAGAGATTGTAAGACTTGGTGATATTGTTGTGGATGGTTTCTTCTCTCTTATTTTCTGATGACTATATAAAACTGTTTTATTTTCTATTGCAGATTTCTGAATTCCAACTTTTTTACTGGAGAATTGCCTGCATCATTTGCAAATCTGACCAGTCTAAAGGAGTTGTGAGTTACACTACATTGATCGATCCAATTATTCTTTGATCATTATTTGGCCAAATGTGATCGACTGTATATTTTTTGTTTATTGAACAGTCGGATTGGCAGTAACAATTTCTCTGGGAGGATCCCGGATTTCATTGTAAACTGGACAAATCTCACGAACTTGTGAGATATTTTCCAACTCTTTCTATATTCATTTGTTAGTTATATCAATTAGATTTATATGAAGTTTCCGAATAACAGAAGATTATGGCCAGTGGATTGGAAGGGCCAATACCTTCGGGCATTACCCTCCTGACAACTTTAACAGACTTGTTAGTAATTTCTCATTATATTAGTTATCTTATTGTCATTTCCATCAAGTATATGTGTTTACTTAGTCAAGAGATGCAGGAGAATCAGCGACTTAGGAGGACCAGACATGCCTTGTCCATCCTTTAAGAATACATCTTTTGAGAACCTGTGAGTGTATCGCTTCTTTTAATATTGTGTTATTTGTCCATTGAAATCATAGATTATTATATTTATCATTTTTTTATTAAATCAACATGTATTTGGCAAATAAAATGATCGGTATATCATGCAAGTACATGACATCAATTATAAGTTTTAAAGTTGTATAAGGGCAAAAACTTATTTTTTTCAATGAATGCCAAATCCTTATGCCTATATTCATGATTTTGTGTCAAAAGGCTCAAGGATTGGAGGCTTATTATCTTGGATTTAAATAGCATGAATGCATAGTTCTTTTTATGACTCTAGACTGTCAAGCTGTGATTTTCCTAATTAGTTGTTGGTTTATGGATCAAGTGTCCATGTTTAAAAGCACACTTGTGATCTTCCTGTCTTGGTGGTGTCTTTTAGTGACATCATTAAAAACTTTGTAACGTATCTTATGTGCATATTTGGCAACCTTTTTGTGTTTTACTTCGGCATATCATAAAGGGTAAAGGGAGAGAACAAAGAACATGAGGGAAGGCAATATGATATTTAAGACGTAAAAGTCAGGAAAAGGTTGGTTGTTGAAACAAGATGACATGCTACCTCTATGATGCAGACATATTTCAAATATAGTTTTCCAAAAGGAATGAGAAAGAGTGAAATTTATGTGTTGTCCAATGTTAGATTTTATGTTTGGTATGGTTTTATCAAAATGTATTTAGCATTTAAAGGGATGATACTCTTAGATGCTACATATTTCTCCTATAAAGATCTTTTAAATTCTATGGCACAAGGCAATGTATGTACGAGTAGAGTAAAATCATTATAAGATGTGAATCATATGGTGTGTTGCCATAAAAGTGTGTCGTGTCTTGACGCAATACTAGATGAGCCTATGTAAGCATGACTACATGAGGGGATGTTGTGAGTATCAAAATTGTAGAGATACTAGTGTGACTCGAAGCATGGAGAATCTAGTATCTTTTATTAGTTAATTCTAGTGACTATATGTTGGAGGCAATCAAGGTAGAAGATTGAGTAGATTGAAGTCAAAGGTCAATATCAATTAAGACATTTCTTTTTTCTGTTTTTCCTTTAACAATTTCCGTTTATAAGGAGAGACTAGAATAGAGAGCATACTGTACTAATTATCTTTAGTTTTCCTTTCAATTAATTTGTGCTGACTGCACTGTTTTTTGGTCCTTTGATTAATCTGTTCTTCCAACATTTGGTATCCGATCCCCTTTCTCATGGACTAGATCAGACACAACTAACTAAAGTCAAATGTGTCGACCACTTTGTCAACAACCAACTCATTAAGAACACCGATTGTTTACCGCCATGGGTGATAATGGTGATAATAATGGTATAGTCAACCAAAACAATTATGTGACAGTTACAGATTTTGACTCATTCTCGTATCAATGTCCTAAGCTTATTGTGTCAAACTACACATCTTGGATAATCAAGATGGAGTCGATTATGGATGCCAAGATATTTGGGATGCCATAGAACTGTCATATAACACTGAAGTAGATGCAAAAATTTGGAAAAAGGCAAGGGCCTTTATTTTCCAAACATTACTAAAAAATATTTTGTTGCCAGTGGCAAAGCATAAAGAGCCTAAAGAGGCCTGGACTCTTTTAAGAAACACAGCCTCGGAGCCAACCGAGTACAAAAGGCCTGGATCCAAAGTTTGAATTGGGGGTTTGAGCTGATGAGCATGAAGGAAAACAAAAGTGTTGATGATTTCTAAAGCAAGATTGGCACAATTGCATCCAGGTTTTAAGTATGTGGTTCAACAATTGAAGAAATAATAGAAGTAAAGAAGCTTATAAACTCATCTCATGGCAAGTTACTGCTGATTGTTGCCTCGATTGAGCAATATTCGGATTTGGAGACCATGTCATTTAAAGAAGTCGTAGGGTGTCTCAAGACATTTGAAGAACGAATTAAACCATGTGGCTAAGACAAAACCAATTTTGATCAACTTTTTTCACAAAAATATAATGGCAAGAGAGACAAAAACATAATTTAAGGGACGAGGCTCAAATTCATTAGCCTATCGTGTTCGCGGTCGAGGCCGTGGTAAATTCAATAAACATGGACAAGGAGGGAGATATACTTCAACGAACTATCATGACCTAGGAAATCAAACTAGTAAACTAGAAAAAAGATGTTACTATGATAAATTTGGACATTTTGCAACAGATTGTTGAGCGCCTGGAAGAAATGAAGTTGAAGCTAATTTTACAAAAGAAGATTATGATCACACTTCTGATATTGACAAAATGAATCATGCTGCTAAATGAAGAATAAATATTCCCAGGTGCTTATGTGAAAGACAAGAATGAAGCCGATACATGGTATGGTGCAAGTAATCACAAGACTGGAAATCAGGAATTCTTTAGTGAGTTGAATAAAAGAATAGGTCGATTTAGATTTGGAGATGGGTTAACAGTAGACATCAAAGGCAACTGTTTTGCAATGCAAGAATGAAGATCAAAAACTTATAACAGATGCTTATTACATTCCAGATTAATGTAATAATATTTTAAGTCTCGGTCAGTTTGATGAAGGATGATGCAAAATAATAATAAAGATAGAATATTGTATCTTTATGAAACCAGGAGCTGCACTAATGAAGTTAAAAAGAATAGAAAATCGACTCTACAAGGCAAAAAGAATAGAAAATTGACTCTACGAGAAAGCATGGATTTGGCATGCTCGTTTTGGTCATTTAATCTTTTATGCCCTTAACAAGCTATCGAGAGGAAAAATGGTGGAAGGAATCCCTCTGTTTGATCACCACTCAGCTGTGTGATGCATGTTTGCTAGGAAAGCAAAGAAGATCATGATTCCCTTCCAAAGGCTCGTATATAGCATCAAAACCACTAGAGTTAATACATGCCGACCTGTGCGGGCAAATTACACCAAGTACTCCATCAGGTAACAAGTATATCTTGCTTTTTGTGGATGACTTTAGTACGTTTATGTGGGTTCACACAATAAAATCCTAGAATGAAGCATACGAAGCCTTCAAAAAATTTAAAAGAGCCACTGAGAATTTTACAATGTGAAAACCGATCATGAATGAGAGTTTACTTCCACAAGACTTGAACAATTATGCAATGAGCATGGAATCTAATGGTTCCTAGCAGCTCCTTATACGCTACAATAGAATAGAACGTGTGGGGGAAAGGAGAAATATAATAGTCCTTGGAACCACAAGGTCAATGAGAAAAACTATGAAGATGCCAAGATGGATGTGGGGTGAAGGTGTAAGACATGTTTTGTACATTCTTGATCAAATCCCAACAAAATATGTTGAAGGTATAACTCCCTATGAAGCTTTGAAGAAACATAAGCCAAAGTTAAACTGCTTAAAGGTGTTCGGATGCACTGTCCATGTTGAAGTTCTATAAGTTAAACTCACAAATTAGATGACAAAAGTGAACTTATGGTGTATCTTGGAAGTGAGTCAAGAAGCAAAATGATTGTAATTAGTCAGGACAATAAATTCGATGAAAAGATCAGTTGTGGAGCTGATCAAAAGAGTTAAAAGAAGATGAAGAGTGGGTTTAATTTTCAATCGAAAATGAAACACATGAAGTTGTGTTCTACTCAGCCCAAGCTTCGTCCAATCAAAGAGAGGGATCATCTGTTTGAAGTAGCTCATCTTCTTTTTATAGCTTAGAAAACAACCACCCTCTAGACAACATAAGTGACTCGAACCAATCATTTTTAGGCCCAAACACCCCAACACATGATCCAATCAGTACAATCCAATTCATCATGTGAGAACCCTCTTTCCGGTGCTCATTATAATGACACACCTCCCAAATGTTTTCGACGTGTGAATGATGTGTATTCAAGAACTCAATTGCTGCAAAAATTATGTTCAATCGACCTTATTTTGATGATCATATTTTCTATTTTTAAATGAGGAACCAACCACTTTAAGTGAAGCTAATGATAGCAAAGAATGGAAGCAAGTTATGCAAGAAGAATTGAACTCTATCGACATGTCATTGGTGAGTTAACTCGCTAAAAAGTTGGACTAGTAGCAAAGTGTTGTGTTTAGTAGCACAACGTTGACTATGAAGTGGTTTTTGCCCTTGTTGCTCGAATGGAATTTGTTTGATTAATTCCTTCTTTGGTGGCAACAAATGGTTGGAAAGTCCGCCATCTCGACGTCAAGGCTGCTTTTTTGAATGGTGATTTGCATGAAGACGTCTATGTAACTCAAACCGAGGGGTTTGAGTAACCTGAAAAATAATAACTTTTGCACAAGATTGACAAAGCCTTATATGGTTTAAAACAAGCACCAAGAGTGTGGAATCATAAGTTGAATGCAACTCTAAAAAAATTGGTTTTGATAGATGTTCAAGGGGGCATGTAGTGTACAAAAGAGTTGTAGAAATAGGATCATATATGTTGATGACTTGACCATCGGAGTCCCAAATGAAGAAGAAATCATAAAATCTAAGGAACAAATGAAGAATCATTTTGAAATGAGTGACTTAGGGTCACTTACCTATTATCTAGGCATTAAAGTAAATCAAGGTAACAATGGAATTACCTTGAAGCAAACAACATATGCCAAAAATATTTTAAAGGATGCAAACATGTGGGGATGCAACCCCACAAAGTTTCCCATGAGTTCAGGAATAAAGCTCCAAAAAGATGAAAAGCAATAAATTGTTGATGAAACTAAGTATAGAAGACTTATGGGCTGTAATATGTACCTCACACATACTCGACACATGCTAACTATGCAGTTGGCATAATTAGCAGATGCATGCATGCCCAAAAAAGCTTATGGAAAGAGCACTAAGAGTATGCTTTTTTATTACGGGGGAAGACCAGTCACTTGGAACAGCCAGAAGCAACACACCATGGCTTTATCCTCCCGTGAGCCATACTTATGGCAAGGGCGGCCACTGCTTGCCAAGGAGTGTGGCTAAAAGGCTTGTTTGAAGAGATCACAGGATAAAAATAGAAACAATTACAATCTATGTTGACAACAAATTTGCACTTTTGTTGTTAAAAACCTGGTTTTCCACGGTCGTTGAAAACACATTGACACGAAGCACAACTTCATTTGTGAGTGTGATGACAATGGGTTGGTAAAAGCTGAGTATGTTAGCGTCAATGAACAAAAGGCTGATATTTTGACCAAAGCCCTTCCAAGAATGAAGATTCTAGAGATGAAAGAATTTTTGGAGTTCAAGAATTAAAGACAGGAATTAAGAGGGAGAATATTAGTTAATTCTGTTAGCCAATCTTGTGTTAATAAACAGTCAGGGGACTATAAATGTAATTCTTATTTATGTTCTGTAACTAGAAGGGTTTAAGTTGTCGATGTTTTAAAGATAGTTCTAATGGATTAGGATTATCTCATAAAAGTAGGTCTTATTCTAAAGGATAAGAATAAGATCCTTGTTCTTAGGAGTTGTTTTGTTTATAAATAGTTTGATGGATGTAAGATATTTATTAATTTTTCTACGAATTGGAGGAGTTCCAAAACATTGTGTGTTTTGATTTTGAGTTTTTGAGTCTGATACAATCTACAATTAGTATCATAGCTTGGGAAAGTAAAGGGAACCGAAAGCCTGTTTTGATCCAAAGGATTGGATCGAAATCCGGACTCAAGAACCACGACCCACCACCAGGGACAAAGGAAGGAGAACCCGATGGCCGAAAGAGACAACTCAAACAAGCAGCTAACTATGGTGAAGGAAAACATAAGCCTACCATTCCAGTGCCCGATTCTTACGCCGACAAATTATCCAATATGGTCGCTCAGAATCAAAGTAATATTTAGAGCTCACGGAATCTGGGAAGCCATTGAACCAGGAACGGATGTGGATCCAAAGAAGGATAACTCTTTCCATGCTTGGTTGTGGCATGCCCGGCTGGGCCACTTAAACTTCAACTCAACGAAAGGACTTGGACTCACGGTGGAAGGAGTGCCAGTTATAAAGCTAATCAAGTATGTGATGCCTATCTGGCAGGAAAGCACTCTAGACACAGCTTTCCTAAACAAACAAACTTCAAGGTAGAATGGCCATTCGATCAAGTTTATGCAGACCTGTGTGGTTGACCGATGTCGAAGTGTCAGTCAAAAATAAGAGTAAAACTCAAGTCCCAGCTACCTTATTAGTTAGGGTAAGTCGGGTGTCGAACCACGAAGAGTTTATGTGGATGGTGTAATTGTTACTTGATTTGTGACCTAATCTTAACTAAAACGGAAAATGTAAACTTTAATTAAAGAGTTTGTTTGTTAAACTTGAAAATCAATTGCAATTACTTAAAATGGTTTTAAACAATAATGAAAAAGGTGATTCCTCCGAATTTGGATTCAAAGATATTTAATTTAGTTTTCAATTGGGAATTCACATAGACATGAACGTGTGAATTACTCGATTGTGATGTGCAAGGACCATTTGCTTCAATTGTAAAACAATGGAAGATTATCACATGAACATCAATTGAATATAATCAAACCAAAACACAACTTAATATATCCTAATTACTAGAACTCTCATGAATTGAAAAACAATGATTGAGGTTCAAATCAAATCCAATTGTTTACAATCAAATAATCAAAACACTAGCAAAAAGCATCGAATGCTTAGACTGCATGTCCCAAACAAGAAAGAACACTAAATCTAATCATCTACTTACAAGAATCCTCCACCCGGAGGAAACCACAAAGAAATTAGCCACTCATGACATCAAATTGATCTTCAAAACTTGATTGGATCTTCATTATGGATGATTATGGAATGATTGAATGGATTGGAATGGTGGAAGATCTTCAATTTTGGCTTCTAAGATCGTCCCAAGTCGAATGGAATGAATTAGGATCCCCAAAACCCTAATTTTTAAGGTTTAAATACGTGCCGGCTTTTCGACGGGCGTAGCCTACTGTTTCAGATTTCTGCCTAAAAGTAACTCAGCAGGCGTAGCCTACTCCGGCCATAATCTTCCAAATCTTGTTTTCTTCATAACTTTCTCGTTTCAAGTCCGTTTCTCACTTCGTAAACGCCCAAATTCTCGTATTTCAATCCTCTTTCATTTTAGCTTGAAATCCATTCATTTCTAATCATTTTTTATTTCTCCAAAATGCTTCCAATCCGTGTGTTTAACCTACAAAACAACCACATCGCATAGTTATCTAGTTTCAACCAATTACGCATGTGAACATGTATAAGTTTAAACATTAACCACACATAATCATTATTCCAAACCCCATACATCAGTGGTCCAATTACACCAGCTACTATAGCTGGAAACCAATACATATTCCTGATTGTAGATGACTGCAGTCGTTTTATGTGGGGTTTCTTGTTTAAAAGCAAGAGTGAAGCTTTTGCTGGGTTCAAAAAGTTCCAAGGCAATGGTGGCAAATCAACATGGAAGAGGAATAAAGGTCCTAAGGACCGACCAAGTGGGGGAGTTCACCTCAAAAGAATTCAATGAATTCTATGAATATGAGGGAATAACAAGGCAATTAACAACCCCATATACCCCTCAACACAATGGAATCATAGAAAGAAGGAATCAGACTATTTTGAATCTTACCAGAAGTATCCTTAAAGCGATGAACATGCCTCAAAGCTTCTGGGTAGAGGCTATCAGACATTTGATTTTCCTGCTGGATCGGCTGCCCATAAAGTTTATGAAAAATCAAACTTCGTATGAAGTGCTGGAAGGGAAACGACCAAACTTGGAACATCTACGTGTGTTTGGATGTATAGGGCATGTCAAGATACCAACAATCCACACGAAGAAGCTGGATAACCGAAGTGAAAAAATGATTCATCTTGGAGCCGAAGAAGGATCAAAGGCCTATCGAATGTTTGATGTTAATTCTGGAAGAATAATATTAAGTCGAGATGTAAAATTTCAAGAAACTCAAGGATGGGATTGGAAGTCAAATGGTAAAGAAGAAGGGAAAGATGAGGTAGAATTTTCCATCCAAGTCCCAGTGGAAGGTGCTCATCAGAATTAAAATTCTAGGTCAACAAGTCCAGATAATAACAACAGCCTGTAGAAGATTCTGATGAAGGAAGTTCACATTCGGACTATAGCAACCCTGAAACAAGGGTCAAAGGGAGAGGACGATCCTGCCCCTGAATAATCAGCAACAAATCAGGCCCTGTACGTTCCCCTGAAAGAACATATGATGATACATCAGTCCAAGGTTTCAAAATTTTAAATGAAGTTTATGACCTCCTTCTCACTGACGGAGAACTAGTGCACTTCAAGGAAGAAGCAGGAATGAAAGTATGGGATCAAGCTATGAAGGAGGAGATAGAGTCCATAAAAAAAACAGAACCTGGAAGCTGATAGACCTACCAACTGGACATAGACCCATAGGACTAAAATGGGTCTTTAAAATAAAGAAGGATGCAAAGGGAAATATTACAAGACATATAGATCGTCTTGTAGCAAAGGGGTACTTACATCAATATTGTAACATCCCGTTTTATGGATATAAATAAAATACTTTCATTTTATAATTGAAATATTATTAGTCAAAAATATAATAATAAAAACGATTAATTAAAACGTAAGGTCTCGATTAATAATATAAAATAGTTTATTTTATAAATATGGTTGTTCGAGATAAAAGAGTAGAAATAAACGTTCAAAATTTTTAACGTTCGTTTAAACAAATAAGTAGGATGAAACAATTATTAGAAATAATCGTTATTTGAACTGTGAGTTACTATTATAGGAGACCGTCTAACAAGTTAATAAAATATATTATAATTAAACTTTGTCCGTTTTTAACGAAACTTAGATTGAAACGTAGAGGAAAATGAGTATGTCTTGATTGTATATTCCGAATTTTATAAAACATGATATTTTTACAAGAGAAGATAAAAAATATAATATATATATATATATATATATATATATATATATATATATAAGAAAAAGTGTACGTGTATAAAGAAAAAACAAATAATAATAATAAATAAAATAAAATAAAATAATAAAAAGAAAAGTCAAGAATGGTGCACTTGTGAGGTGTGTGTTAACAAAAGATAAATATCAATTTATCTTCAATTGAATTTCACAAATATGTATATATATTATCTACAATTCATGGAAAAGAATTCGATGAAAGCCAAAGAAATTAAACGAAGAACAATGGCAGCTCTAAAAAAAAAGAAAAACCCTAACGACTAAATTTCAATCTTAGCATATAATCATCTGAAAGCTCTCAAGATTAAGAGATCTGTATGTACTAAGGTGTATATTTTAATCTCTCAGTTTTACCCATAAATTTAAGTTTTAGATATGATTAACTTATAGGGTTAGGGTTAAGATTTGATCTGATATATATACAAATATTATGTTGAACTTATGATTTATTTTAGAAACAGAAAATAAGCATCAGAAATCATCCTTGCAAATAGTTATAAAGATAGATTAAGCAGAAACGCTACCCAAATTTATATTGAGAAGTTCTAAGATATCACTCAGCCAACCAAAAATCTAGGTGAATACATCTAACTTGTTTTTAAATTATAAATGAATTTTTATGAGCATGGTATGTTTAAAGTTTGACGCATAAAGGGATACTATTAGACCAACATTTAGGCCATTAGTAAACGTACGATATGCAAATTGTATCCGCTATGGGTGAAATTCCCATATGTGGCTGGTAACGTGGGCTGGAAGGTTATACGTAAGACGCATTCCGCAGGCAACCTAACCAGTGACGGGCTGTGGGCTGGAGGGAACAATTGTAAGACGCAGTCCACTGTTGTTCCTAACCAGTGACAGTACAAGCCAGGGTATGCAGTGGTTGTATCGATCAGTGAAATAACCTGCAAAATGCGTAGTTATGCCATCATTAATTATGGTTAAAGGACCGAACATGCTATGCTTACATATCGAGTCTGTTATTTGTATTCAACAACATTATGTTGATGTTTTATTTTCAAAAAAAAACTTTCCAGGTAATAATGAAATGTAAAAGAGAAGCAAGATTATAGATTTTTGGCCTATGATGCCTTGAATAGGATCTTGTGGTGAGACCATGGAGCTCTTGGAGCTATGCCTCCAAGTCATGTATAAACCCATATAAAATGATTTGAAATTATGTGTTTGTGAAAATCCAGTTTACAATAATATGAAATGATGGTGTTCATACCTATGCGTATGAAATTTTATGAAATCCTGAAAAGTTATTTTGAAAAATTATTAACAAACGATTAAAATGTGGTTTTTCATACCCACGCATATGAATCATTAAGAAACGATGAAATATGGTTTTCACATCTATGCATGTGAATTATTTATGAAGTTTGAAAAATAACGATTTTCGCTGCGTAAAATTATGATTTCGTGATTCATGAAAAAATGTTTCCGCTTAAAACATATGAAAAAGAGTAATAAATAGTCAGGGGACTATAAATGTAATTCTTATTTATGTTTGGTAACTAGAAGGGTTTAAGTTGTCAATGTTTTAAAGATAGTTATGATGGATTAGGATTATCTCATAAAATTAGGTCTTATTCTAAAGGATAAGAATAAGATCCTAGTTCTTAGGAATTGTTTTGTTTATAAATAGTTTGATGGATGTAAGCAATTTATTAATTTTTTTCAACGAATTGGAGAAGGAGTTTCAAAACATTGTGTTTTTTGTTTTTGAGTCTGATATCAATCATCAAATTCCAGTGACTATATGTTCGAGGCAATCACGGTAGCAAATTGAGTAGATTGAAGCCAAAGATCAATAAGCTAGTCTATCAATTAAGACATTTCCTTTTTCTAGTTTTTCCTTTAATATTTTTCTCCTATAGATAGAGGCTATAAGAGAGTAAATGATGTACTAATCATCTTTAGTTTTCCTTTCAATTTATCTGTGCCGATCACACTATTTTTGGTCCTTCAATCCATATGTTCTTCTAACATCTTTGTGATGTTCGAGTGTTGAGTGACTACAAGTTATAACTTATGCTTATGTAATGTCTATCTGGTTGGAATATACACCAAGGGAGGCTATAATTCTTTTATTCATCTTTGTGTTATCGCATTTATTTGTCTCGTATTTTAATTACTTTAAGTAATGTGTTTTAAATAAATGCAATCTTGCCAGGATCTTGAGGAATTGCAATCTTATAGGCGAGTTACCAGAATCTATTAACTCATCAAAACTCTTGTTAGTAACTATTACCTTTTCCTCTTATTATCCATGTTCTAAAACAATTCTATACAATGATATAAACCTGAAGTTATTTTTATTTTATGTTGGTGATATTAAGCTATGAAACCAAAAAAAAAAAAAAGGAGAATCTAAGTAACTTGTTCATTTGATTTCCCATCTCTCTCTATCTTATTGTGAATCTTTACATTAGCTTACTTCTTTTTTGAGGCGATAAATTTGTTTACTAAACTTGAAGGATAAATACATACTAATTAAGATAGTAGGAAACAACCAAACCCTATATGACTAATAGCAAAACTGACTAAGAACATTAAACTTGAATAACTCTCTCAATGATATTAGAATTGCTTTATCAAAATTTTTCATTGTAAGAATTGCAACCCTAAATCCTATGATGTGTACACAAATAGATCATAATCCTAATACATATAGGACAAGTAACTTGTTACCCAAGTTTATTCTATGACAAGTTAAGTCCAAATAAATCAAAAGTTAGAAGTGAAATCAAAATTAATAGTATATCTCGCGGCTGATGTGGATGTAGCTCAACCACATCAGTCGAGTGAACCATGTATTAATGTGTTTTTTCTATTCGTCCAGGTTTGTTTGTATTGCCTTCATGCGACTATTTGAGAGCCTTGATGCTTTTTATTCACATTTTACACCTTCATTGTCTATGTTTCTCTTTCAGAGACCTCAGCTTTAACAAACTTAATGGCTCCATTCCTGAAAGGTTCATTGATCTAAATAAGACAGATAACATGTAAGCATTTCATTATAATGTATTAATTGCTTTTTAAAAACATATCTTGCAGACAGAACTGTTTATATGCGTTACAGCATAAGATTCTCAATTTAACCGCACGATTATCCTTGTGCTTGTGTCTAAGCAATCTTCCCTTGTGAATTGAACATACATCTTGCACAAACACAAGGATTGATTGGTTGACACACAGATAAAATCCTCAGAAAGATTCATCAGCAACCCTGTTTAATTGTGAATTTAACTAATAAAGGGAGGAGGAAATTATTATTATTATTTTTTACCCTGAACTCTCCTTCATACTGCATGTTATTATGATTTCTTTTATATCATCATTATCTGTCTGAGACATTGAAGGTATTGCTAATTTATTGTTTTGATTCCTAGCTATCTTACTGGGAACTCCCTATCTGGAAATGTGTCTAATTGGATGACCACTATAGGAGATAACATGTAAGTTTATCTACTGTTAAACTTGTATTGGTAACATAACTTAAGTTGTAGCCATACTAGGTTTTATTGAATTAAGATGCAATCCATATAAATCAGTTGATATGATATGTAGATTGTGAACAAAACAATTGATTTGAACTATTGAAAATAAAAAAAATACCCACATTATTTTGTATGGTTGTATATTAACTAATACTATGAATTTTCTTCCAGTGATCTGTCTTACAACAGTTTTACATTTGATGGCTCAAGATATTCAACGTGTCAGATACGTCAAACGTAAGAACACTACTATTTTTCTCCATGTGTTTCTTAAATTTTTATTAACACCCCCCCCCTCGACACACACACAAATCTTAGAATTTAAAGATATATGGAAGGAACATAGCTAAATAACCACTCCAAGAGGATCTTCAAAATTAGAAGTAATCTTAAGGAGGCTACATTGATTCTTTAATATTAAGATACGACAAATTACAAGTGGTCGGTTATATAGACGCCCGTCCGTTAATACACAGGCGCCAACGCCCGTACAGACTATGGACAAAATTGGAAAGGGAAAGCCAATTAAATGTGTTGGTTCAGGCCCCTTTGTAAATACACAAACACACTCAATTCATGTAAATAAAATTATTTCCTGCTTAAAACTTTTCTACTTTCTTTCATTCATAAAACATACATTAAACAGACTCAAGCATGACTAAATACATGCAAACATGTGAGACCATGTTCTCATGTTAATCCCACTACTTCCTACAACTTAGCCCACTAATTAGACACCACTAATAAGACTCTTTCAAACTAAACAAGCTGAATAATCTAATTAAAACGCATGCTAAAATACTAAGACTCATAACTTGACCCATTTAAACAAATACCCATTTACTTAATCAAGATTAACCTAACAAAATGGACAAAATGAGGCAAAACTTGGTCAATTTGGCTAAATACACTATCGATTCCTTGTACTTTTTGTGAGTGATTGTGAGAGGAAGAAAGAGAGAAACTAAAAGAAAGGAATAAAGAATTATTATTTCATTGAATAAGAATAGACACAAAGAATGAGATGTGGTGGGTTTTATCAAAGATGAACATATTTTAAGCATAAATGCGTTTTTAAGGAGGTAATTTTGGTGTTTCTGTTTTGCGCAGAAACTTGTTTTCTTCATTTTCAGAGGATAACATCTCGTAAGTTTCTCTCTAAATTTGTTATCCAAATAAAGACTTGGTGATGTTTACATCTGCATGACACTCTCTTTCTCCCTTTATATTATTTTTACCAGAAAAAGGATCTCATGTTTGGGGAATAATGTATGCCCAAGAAGTACGTTAAAATTAAATATTATTATTGTATATCTTAGTTGGTGAATTTTAGATGCATTAATGAGTTATATGTATTAGATTTTACCTCCTTGTATATCAACTGTGGTGGAGGGAGACTACAAATTGGAAATAAGGAATATGAAAGTGATCAGACTTCAGGTGGTGCTTCAAGTTTCTTTTCAGTAGAAAATCGATGGGGATTTAGCAGTACTGGTGGCTTCATGGATGAAGGTACCCGCGACAGTTATATCGTACCTTCTGATTTCTCAACGAACATGACTGAACTGTACAAGAATGCACGAACATCAGGCTTATCTTTGACTTATTATGGAATATGTATGCGAAGTGAAAGCTACAATGTAAGCCTTCACTTTGCTGAGATCATTTTTACAAATGATGAAACATATAGCAGCCTAGGGAGGCGTTTGTTTGATATCTACATCCAGGTAAATTTTCATTATATTATATCTAATATATCAATTAATAGATAACTAATTAACTATAGGCAGAAAGATGGTTGGTCAGATGGATTGAGTAACGAGTTTAAAATGGGTTGAGGTTGAAATGTTTCATTCTTACTAATGGACCAGATACTTTTTGTGCTTATAATATAATAAAGTTATTAACAGTTAAATGTGTTTATCGTGATTACATGAATAACATTATTATAGTCTAAAGTTTTTCTGTGATTCAGAAGATTTTATTCATTAAAAATGGGAAATATCACCAAAATATACATTTTGACCAACAGGGCATACAAAAATAACTTTGGAATAACTTTTGTAACAAAATAGCTTGACTTCTCCAAAACTTTATCTTAATTCATCTTTTTTTTTTGTTTACTAGAGATGAGATCGGTACTGTCAAAAACACTGATACCGAATTTTTGAAAATACCAAATATCATACCAAATCTATCGATATGGTGCTTTTATTCTTTTGAAACTTATTATCTGAAATTTTCTTTCTTGGAAATTCATTATTTACAAACCTGCCTTTTGGTTTCTACGGGCCTACCCTTTTTCAAAATGTTACCACTATTGACCATCTTTCTTGACTCTTTTTCCATGGTTGGATCTTAAACAAAACATGACGAAAGGTGGGATTTAATTATAAATGATTGGTATTCTGTCAGGGTGTGTTGATGGAGAATGATTTTGACATCAGTGCCAAAGCAGGTGGGGCTAGGAAAGAATTTGTGAGAACTTATACCGTAAATGTTACTGGTATTATAGAAATTCGTCTCCAATGGGCTGGAAAAGGAACACTAAATATCCCATTTCGAGGAAATTATGGCCCAATTATTTCAGCTATCTCTGTGGATCCAAGTAAGCTATTACTAACTCTTTGTGTATCTGATGATTAACTTGGTAATAATGGTTTTAAAATGTGTGCATCAGGAGCACCTAATGTGATGATGCATTGATAAGATTGCATTGCTATGATTGATGCAATTTCCATGATGCACACTATGCGTGATGCAGATGACTGGTATTTGAATGAATTAGACCATCAATTGCATTGGGCCTGAGCTTTTCAAATCTTACTGAACAAATCTAACCATTATTTGAGTAAATCTAACCATCAACTGAACAAATCTAACCATCGAAGAGCAATAGGTTTGAGTGTTTGAACAAATTAGACTATTGATTGATTGTTTTAATCTTTTGTTTATTTTAATTATTCAGATTTCCCGGTCCCAAAAGAATCAGAAAATGGAAACGGTGTGTCTGGAGGGGCTGTGGCTGGGATCGTGGTTGGAGCAGTTTGTGCCATCATCCTAATTTTAGGAGTTCTATGGTGGTGTGGTTATTTACGTCCCAGAGATACTACAGAACTAGGTATATACGTGACTAGCCCATTCTCTAGAGGTGGCATGATGCCCAGGGTGGATAGGTGTGATAGCGGGTCAAAACAAGTTTGCGTTAAAACAGCCGGTTCGTCGGTTTGACACTCAAAATACTTTGTCATTAATATAAGTTAATGTATCAATTATTTACACAAATAAAAAAATAGTAGTTTAAATCTTTGGAATAAAATGATTAAGCAGTTGTATGCATTAAAAGTAGACTTTGGGACTCTCTTGTCCCCTCTCACCTATTGACCTGTCTGATATAGAACACAACCCTAATCAATCTGATTGTAGGTAAACGGATTGAAATTGCAAGGTTTACATTTGGTTCTCTCCTAACGTTTTTTCATATGTTCTCAATTACATTTGTGGCTCAAAAGATCTACATGGGTTAGAGCTGCATGGGCTTGAGCTTAACACTGGTTCCTTCACTTTGAGGCAAATCAAAATTGCAACAAACGATTTCGATGTTGCCAATAAGATTGGAGAAGGTGGTTTTGGCTCGGTTTACAAGGTACTCTACAACTTTTTTCTCAGTCGCTCGCATTCTATTGAAAAAATGAAATGTTGCTGTGTTGAAAATTAATTTTGTGTCATAATGTAGGGAGTATTACCTAATGGCACCTTAATAGCAGTGAAACAGCTTTCCTCCAAATCAAAGCAAGGAAATAGAGAGTTCTTGAATGAGTTGGGTGTGATATCCGCTTTGCAGCACCCGCATCTTGTGAAGCTGTATGGATGCTGTATCGAAGGAAACCAGTTGTTGCTAGCATATGAATACTTGGAAAATAACAGTCTAGCCCGCGCTTTGTTTGGTAAAATAATTGGTTTTTCATTTGTTCATTTCATCATCAATGTTCTCTTTCTTTTTATGTTGGATTACAAATATATCATTTTTATACATATTAAATCCCTTGAGTAGAGGTGCAAAAATGGATAGATGACACGCATTAGAGAACGGGTCAAAATTGGTATATGTTTATAGTTCAAAATTGCTTGGGTTGACCTATACATGTTTTTAAAAAAAAAAAAATTGTTTCATATAAATATAGCATGACCTGAATTGACAAGTTCTATACTTGACTAAATATTCACTTATAATTTTGCTGAATTTTGTTGGCCTTGTGGAATGAAGGGCCTAAAGAATGGCAGTTGGAACTTGATTGGCCTACAAGATACCGAATTTGCCTTGGTATAGCAAAAGGGCTGGCTTTCCTGCATGAAGAATCAAGATTAAAGATTGTTCATAGAGATATCAAGGCCACTAATGTGCTCCTTGATAAGAATTTAAATGCTAAAATTTCAGATTTTGGTTTGGCTAAGCTTGATGAAGAAGATGACACTCATATCAGCACTCGTGTTGCTGGAACTTAGTAAGTTGTTTAGATCTCTTTCTATAATTTAATGTGATTATCACGCTTCAATAATCTCTTGTTTCTTTAAAAATTTTCAGTGGATATATGGCTCCAGAATATGCGTTGCGTGGTTATCTAACAGATAAAGCAGATGTCTATAGCTATGGAATTGTACTCTTAGAAATTGTGAGCGGAATGGCTAACATTGCTGACAGAGCAAAGGAGAATAGCTTCGTTCTTCTTGATCGGGTAAGTTACATGAACCTAAAGGTGGCAATTAGCGTAAAATTTTTAACAAGTTTTTGTCATTATTTAAAAATTAGCTTTTAAAAGGGTTGATACTTTAAAAATTAACTCATAAATAAAATTCAGCACGTACAAATAAAATATTAGACATAAAACAAACAACAAAAAAAATACACACACCTAGCACCACATCAACCATGTATTGCCTAAAATATGCATACAGCTCAAAATAGACGAGTAGAGTTGATGTGGATGATTGCTGGAGATGGTGGAGGGTGGTGTGTGGAGAAAATAGATGGGTGTTTGATTTTAGGTTTTTAAGTTAGGTGGTGGCCAAATTCCAAAAACACACATTTATACTATTCATTACACATTCTTCTTTTAATGTATATATATAAATATGTTAATATCTCGTGTATTACACGGGTTAAATAAATAAATATAACAAATAATTATCAATAAATATTTAGAAAATATAAGATGACTTTTAATATAAAATACGATTACAATTTCGTATGATTTAATATTTTAAGTATTAAAAGAATATTATTATTTTCTTTAAACACTAATTTTTGTTTAAAGTTTGTCTTTTTTTAAACATTCTGTTTCAAATAATTGTTTTTGAAAATTTTATAATTTATAACAACTTTTTTTTTAAAAAAAGTGTGTTTTTGATATTAATATATTTTAATGTATTTATAAATCTTTTTTATTTTAAATGTATAAAAAGTATATTTGATATTTAATATTATTATTTAATAATAAATGTATGTAATATGAGAGAGAGAAAAATAAATAAAGGTTGAAATACTCTAAAAACATGCTATGTGGCAATAAAAACCTTTATTTATTAGTACATGTACATTTTTCATGAAAAATTTCTTCCATCTAATTATACAATTATAAAGTCGTTCAACATGTAAAAAATATATGACAATGTCTCAAGTTATATCTATTACAAACTAAATCAACCCATGCTAAGGCTTATGGGTCGTCATTGCCACCACTCATTCGTCTATTCCATATTCCCCAGGCCCTTGCTTTGAAACCCACGGGTAATTTGTTGGATCTAGTTGATCCAAAGTTGGGTTCAGAATATGACATCCTGGAGATGATGGTAGTTATCAATTTGGCTCTAATGTGCACTGCGATCACCCCGGCTGATAGACCAGCAATGTCATCAGTGGTTAGCATGCTAGAAGGACGAATCGTTCCCGAATCTTTTATTGCTGAACAAACCATCTCACTGAATGAAGTGGATCGTCAAAAAATGACGAAGCAACTTGAAAATCAAAGTACAAATCAAATGGAGGAAGTGTCATTCGCATATACTGATTCTTCAACTTCTGCTGTCGATCTTTACCCAGTCGATCGTTTCAGCGAGTATATGGAAAAGAGAGATAGTGATGCAAAGAAGTTGTTATCTTAGGCTGCATAATCAAACATCTTGCTTATTATTTGATATGCCTTTATACATATTTGTAAAGTTAAAACTACTTTGATTTATAATTGTTTTGGATTGTTGGTTGTATTTTTGAATTATACATCAAATAAAATGTCAGGGTCCTCCTATTTACTATTTACACCGGCTGAGCAAAGAAAATGCCTCAAAATCCACATACGATCATGAATCACAAGTATGTCGTCATCTTTCATATTAGCAATCAATTCATCTTTTGAAAAGTGAAAACACGATTTCTTAAAAAAAAGAGTTAATTACACGGATGGTCTATGTGGTTTACCCATATTGCACGGATGGTCCCTAACTTCGAGAAATTACAATGGTGGCCGAAAAGTTTGCAAAAACGTAACATGGATGGTCCTTGGGTTGGATAGGCATTAACTTTTGCTGTTAAATTTTCTAAAATGACCAAAATACCCCTTATCCCATACCCTTATCACCAAAACAAATACATACATAAAACACACACATGTGTGTGTTCTGGAATAGGCAAACGACGACCACCACCACCACCACCACCACCGAGCACCACCACCACCACCGAGCACCTTCATCACCGACCACCACCACCACCACCGAGCACCTTCACATGCGCTCTCCACCGTCGCCATCAACTTCTGATTCGAGTTTTATTTGAAGGAGCTGAGAATCCAGAACCACAAGCTCAACGAGTTTGCCCCCATCCGGTTCGATTAACCCGCAAGAGATACGGATCGGCTTCCAATTCGGTTTCTGTTGAAGGAGATAGATTGTGGGGAGATATTTGAGACATTGATTCGATGGGTTTTGGGTAAACGGGGAGATTGAATTGGGGTTTTGATGAACATGGAGGTCAAGGCAGCCATTGATGGTTTCTTCCCTCATGCAGGTTACAAAGGAGGGTTGATTCAGTTGAGACCATCAATCCCCGGAAAAATAAACCACCGGCCAGTGATGGAGTTGTGATACTCCGGCGAGTGCTCGAACCTGTCGTCAGTCTTGGTGATGTTTGGTGTTTATTGCCGGAGGTGCTCGGTTGCCTGAGGTGCTCGGTTGCCATAGGTGCGTGATGGTTGCCGGTGGTGCGTGGTGGTGGTGTTGCCGGTGGTGCGTGGTGTTGCCGGAGGTTTTCAGGGCAGCAAGTGTGTATCTATGTGTGCAGCAAGTGTGTGTATACACACACATTTATTTTTTTTTGTTTTTTAATAAGAGTGGCATTTTAGTCAATTCAAACCCATTTAACAGCAAAAGTTAACGCCCATCCAACCCAGGGATCATCCATGTTATGTTTTTGCAAACTTTTCGGCCACCGTTGTAATTTCTCGAAGTTAGGGACCATTCGTGCAATATGGGTAAACCACAGGGACCATCCGTGTAATTAACTCTAAAAAAAAATAAGGAATCTTAGTTACTTCTTTTCTTTTATCTTATCATAACCATCTATTAGACCATCCCCATTCATGATATAAGGGTATGTGTTATGGGAGGTGAGTGGGGCGTGAGAGGGGCCGGTCACGCCAGTGGCGCCCTCCCCCCACTACACCTGGGCGTGAAGGATGGAGGCGTGAGCTGGGTCACGGGGTGACGAGCGTTTGAGGGGAAAAAAAAAAAACCTAACGGCTATGTGACCGTTTGAAACAAAAAAAAAATTAAATTAAACCCTATATAAACTCATTCAACCCACATAAATTTCTTCCAAAATTCTCAAAAATTATTTAAACTCTCTCAAAAAATCTTCTAATCTTCAAAACTTTCTACACTATCATGGATCCAAACAACCCATACTTTAACCCGTTTATGAATTGTTACCGACCTCAACTCGATCCAAACAATCCAAACAACCCAAACCCGTTTTTAACCTTCTCAAATTGGTACCCACAACAACCTTTTTTCAACCAAAACTCACCCGCCTTTGACAACGTATCTGAGAATCAACCGGAACCTGATGTTGACGCGGTTCTGGAAACACAACCCGACGCTCAACCGGCTACATCGCGTCGTAGGCATCGACGAAAGGAGGTGCCGGAAAAAACAACAAAACCGAACATCACTAGGTGGTCGGAATCTGAGGAGGTGGCATTAGCCCGTGCCTACATTGACGTTTCTGAAGACCCGTTCATTGGTAACAACCAAACGAGCTCGGAATTTTGGAAACGCGTGAGAGCCCAGTTTTTTTCGGCAATGGGTCGTGACTCCCACCGGACGAACGACATGATTTCCGGCAAATGGCGCGACTTACAACGTAAAGTCGCGAAATTTAACGGCGTATGGGTTCAACACCACAACAACCGTAAAAGTGGTGAGAACGACGAATCGGTCATGAACGAGGCGTTGATGACCTATGCTCGAGAAAACGGGCCATTTACTCATATCGCGGCGTGACAAGTTATGAGAAAATCAACCAAATGGCATCCCGTCCCGAAGTTACAAACTTCGAAACGGACGAAGACGTCATCGTCCGGCAAGTACACGGCCACTCAATCCGACTCAACCGGTCGATGTTTCGTTACTTAAACGAGTCGGATGAGGAGGTCGAATTGGACATGCCCCCGCCAACCTCTCCTCAACGTCCGCCCGGTCGAAACAACAAGGGTAAACGACCACAAGTCTCGTCTTCAACCGATTATAAAGAAACGTTGGATACAATCTCCGAGTTGTTACAAAAATTTGTCGACTTACAGGAGCAAAAACAATACAACAATGATATGAAATTGTTGTGAACTCCAACCGATCACTTAACCGGTCGCGCTCGTGAAATGACCGAGAAGACGAAGGAGCGGATAATGAAAAAATATAATATGGATTAATTTTTTTTATAGTATTTTTTTATTATGTAATTTTTTTTATTATGTAATTTTTTTTAGTTTTATTTTGTAATTTTATATTTTTTTAATTATATTATCTCTTTTTTGAATTTTATTTTCAATTAAAAATAATAAAAATCAAATAATAGAATATTGAATGAAGGTGGTGATGACGTAGAGTGATGAGGGCGTGATGGATAACATATGAAAAGATGATGTGGAGTGATGAGGGGGTGATGGTGTTGGTTGATTATGTGGCGCCTACGTGAAGTGAGGGGAGCTTGATGGTAACACATAGCCTAATTGTTTGGTTGTTCGGCCATATAATTAAAAATAAATAAATTAAGTCACTAAATTGGGCAATCAAGTTGATACACCAACCGTTGGTTAGTTATTTTTTTTATTATTATCTTAGATTTCACTTGACACATGACAAATACTCATTGGTTCATGTTATTAGTTTGGGTTAGTTGTGAATGAGAGTGAAAAAATCAAGTTTGTTTGGTTGTGTAGATGAAGGAAAGAGAAACTAATTTTTTTAATAATTAGTATAGGTTGGTTGGTTGTGAATGAGAGTGATCTTATAATAGTTTCCATAATTAAATTATTTATTGTGAAAAAGTTTTTATATTTTCATACGAAAAAATTTTAAAAAGTGTAAACACCAAATTAAAATTTGCATATGTGTATGTATGTCTGCATAAGTGGTTTTGTCAGAAGTTGCTTGTCTGTGTCACCCCAAACCCAAATGAATAATAAATTTTGCTGAGTATGTTTACTTGTTTTTGTTTGTTATATGTACAAGGTTACCACCTACGTCAATAGAATGAGAGGTGGCTCTCGTATTGTCACCAAAGTTTAGTTATAACTTCTAAGCTCCATAACAAGTAACTTAACAGATGATTAAATGTCTTTAGATCATAAATAGATGCCTCTTATATGACTCTTTAGCCTTTATAAGTAAAAGAAAATTAAAAAGCTTGTTGACAAGGCCACAATTCTTCTTTAAATCGTTTTGGTTAATCTATGCTTTCATTCATGAGTCTCCTTTTGTAGAGATAAAAGAGAGATTATTCATAAAAAAATCATATTAATAGCAGTCAAGTCAATAACTAAAAAAAAAATTTCATTATGTATATGTCTTTTAACCTTTCTAGTGACTTGCTTGCATAATAGATAGTTAGTCCTCTTCACCCTAAATAATAAGCTAATTTTTTTAATAATTAGTATAGGTTTGGTATGAAGGAATGGAATGAACGGTGGAATGGAAAGGACGGGGGAATGGAATGAACGTGGGAAAGAAATGAATCATTATCATTCCATTGTCATGTTTGGTTACCTCTGGTAATGAAATGATTCATTACTTCTTGTTGTTTGGTAAACATGAGAAGATGAAGGAATTGAATACAATTTATTGATTTAGTTGTGATTTTAATCATTGTTCGAATCATGGGTCGCCTTGCGGTTCGGGTCATGGGTCAATTCATGGTTCGGGCAATCGGTCGGTTCATTAGTCGGTTATTGTTTGGCTCA
This sequence comes from Mikania micrantha, assembly GCA_009363875.1. Taxonomy (NCBI): domain Eukaryota; kingdom Viridiplantae; phylum Streptophyta; class Magnoliopsida; order Asterales; family Asteraceae; genus Mikania; species Mikania micrantha. The sequence goes on along the minus strand of CM018696.1, from coordinate 838,478 downwards.
TGGTTCGATCATGGGACATTTCATGGATCGGGTCATGGTTTGATTTGTGAATTGGGTCGGGTCAGGTCGTGGATTGGTTCATGGGTCAGGTCATTGTTTGAGTCAAGGGTCGGGTAATTTTTTGAGTCATGGTTCGGATCATGGATTGGGCATTGTTCGTGTCATGATTCAGGTGATGGGTCGGGTCGGGTCATGGTTTGAATCGTGGTTCGCGTCATGGTTCAGGTCATGGGTCGAGTCATGGTTAGCATCATGGTTCGGGTCATGGGTCAGATCAAGGGTCGGGTCATGGTTTCGGTCATGGGTCGGGTCATTGGTCAGATCATTCCCTCAAGAGAAGGAATGAAAAAAAAACACCCATACTCTAAGGAATGAAAATCATCAAAAGTGAAGGAATCACATTCCTTATGGAATGGTGCATTACATTCCTATGTGGTAACCAAACATGTTTCTTCTCATTCCAACGTAATGACTCATTCCATTCCATCTTTCATTCATGCATACCAAACGCTACCTAAGTCTTGCTTGAAACAAGTAATAAAAGTGTGGATAATAATTTTCCTATGTAATTACCATGATTTATATGAATTTTGTACTTACTCTAGCATAACACATATTAAAGTTACAACACTGAAAGTAGCATACATACTTACACGCACTTATAAATAAAAATAAAATAGAAACTTGTTATTTATATGAAACTTCTTTATATTAATTTTTCCTCTGGTTACTTTTATTAAATGTATCCTTATCCTATTATATAATAATATAGGTTAGTATCCTGTGTTTTATATGGGTTGAATAACAATTAATAAATATTTAATAATATAAACTTAACAGTTGTAAATGATTTTTTAATTTAAAATATAATCAACATTACATACAAAATAAAACAATAATATTGTATTTTTAAAAAAAATTCCTTTTTCATAGTTTGGTTTTTAAACATTTCATTTTAAAAAAGTTGATTTCAAAAAAATTTCATTTTTTTACAAAATTATAAGATGTTATCTATTATTACACAAGTTGATAAAGAAAAAAAATAAATAGTGAATAATAATGACTTATAAATTATAAAATATTATAAGTTATAAATTATTGGATAATTTTCATATATTATAATAATTTGATTTTTCAAATGTGTGTTTTTTAATATTAAAATATTTTTTATTATATTAAGAAATCATCTTTAAATATAAAAGATATATATAATATAATTAGCATTTAATATTTTTATGTAATGTATTTTTTTTAAAATTAAGAAATCTTTTTAATTGAAAAATGTGTAAAGAATATATAATTAGTTGTGCATTTATTAGGAGAGAAAAGCGGGAAAAAATATTGTGAGGATACTCTAGATTTGTGACAAGTGTCCCTCGATTATTTTGATTTATCAAGTATAATAGATTAGATACTAGTTCTATTATTTATACCTTTCCTTAATTAAAAAATAAATTTCATAATATATTATAAAAAGATATTTTGTTATAAAAACACATTTTATAAAGAAACCAAATTATTATAAAATATAATACTTTTTATAAAATATGAAAATTTTCTATAATATGAATTCTTTTAAACATGAGAAATATTTTAAAGTTGTGTTTTTTTTTTTTAAAAAAAAAACAAAAGTTATTTTAAATCAAAAAATTGAAAAATAATTAAAAAATATTTTAAACAATGATATATTAACAGAAAATATTTTGTAGAAACGGTTGCGGAATATGATCTACCCGATTTGTGACGATTAAACATGTCACACCCCGAGCCGGCGGGGTTGGATCGGAGTCCCCGTCGGGCAGAAGGTTCCCGGGGCGCGATATCGTGAGTGATAATCATGATGATCAGATTGTTTACATAGCGTTAATGTTTAAGAATAACTAAATCACAATCACTGATAACTAGGATTACAAAGTTAAATTATAACATCAAAGTTCAGCAATTTAACTAAGTAAACCTAACAAAAGAATTAAATGTTTATATCTTGTATATGTACAAGATATCAAAAGTAATGTGTATCATCAACAAAAGATGTGCTTCCCAAAAGTCTACTAGGTCCTCTATCTGGGCAGCCTAGTATGCATATGCCTGAAGCCTTAGCTTATACCTGTTCATCACTTGAGAATGCATGTAAGAAAACAAAGTCAACACAATGGTTGTTGAGTTCATAAAGTTTATAAGTTTAAAATAGTTTTAACAAACCTCCTTCGGTAAAACCTTAATCTCATTAACTCCACATATAATATCCAAATCGGTATGCTTATATATAGGGCATATGTAGGGTCGAACTTACCGCCCGCCCAGCCAACATCCCACCACATACTAATCCGGATATGACACTGTTGTTAATAATAATTAAGCCTTTTACCTACCAATCAACCCATTCCTCATCAACGCTTTTGTTTACTGTTTCAAAGTTTACAAGTTTATAGAGTTCACAAGTGTTAGTTTCAAAGTATGTTTATCAAGCATCAAAGTTTCACACGCACATAGTTTAGCTGTCTCTAATCTCATGCGTGAGTACAAGCTCTGCACTAGCAGTCGTTTAGCAATTACGTAGCTCACGGATAGATACAAGCTCTGCACTAGCAGTCGTTTAGCAATTACGTATCTCAGGAATTAGTTAAGCTTAGTTTAGCAATTACGTGTCTCCTATACAAGATACAAGCTATGCACTAGCAATTGTTTAGCAATTACGTATCTCATACATAGACACAAGCCATGCATACACAAGTAATCCAGCAATTACATATCTCATATAAGCAGACAAAAGCTCTACACTAGCAGTCGTTTAGCAATTACATGTCTCTTATATAGATAATAGCTTAGCATCGTTATGTTTATGTTTAGAAATTACATACCTCATATAAGCAGACAAAAGCTCTGCACTAGCAGTCATTTAGCAATTACATGTCTCTTATATAGGTAATAGCTTAGCCTTGTTATGGTTATGTTTTACATGTATCTTAATCCATAGGTACAAGCTCTGCACTAGCAGTCGTTTAGCAATTACGTAACCTATGATTAGATACATGCACAATGTTTCATACGCACGTAGTAGTTTCAAGCATATAGTTTCAAGTGTCCACACATAGTTTCATCATGAATTCCATAGGTTTGTATCAAGTCTCATGTTTAAACATAAAGTTTTCACAAGCATAAAGTATCACGTTTAAGCATATCGTTTCACAAGCATCTAATCCCATGTTTAAGCATTAAGTCTCAATAGCATCCAACATATGGTTTCAAGCCTCAAGTTTAAAGTATAAGTTTCAAGTATATTGCTTTTCAAAGTATACTAAGTTCCAAGCATAAGTTTCAACGTAAGTATCATGTTTATGTTTAAAGCATTAAATAACATTTCAATAGTTTTATGAAAATGTTTAACATGCTTCTCAGTCCTGAAGTAAAACAAATAAGTTTGAAAAGGGACAAATGAACTCACCTTGTGTCCGTAGTGTTTGACTAAGTAGAATAAGAATGCACGCGCTCTTTGTTTGTACTTGTTATGATGTTCACGCTCCTGTATTGATTTCATCGCATTTGTAGCTCATAAGTGAAATTTCAATCAATGTGTATGTTTGTAAGTGTTAGCCCAAGAACAGGCTAACATCTATGAGTCCCAGTCATCGTTCGGTTCCGTTTATGGGTTCATGATTTTCAACTTAAGATTTAGTTTTCCATGCTTCCTTGTATTTGACTTGTTTCTCAAAATTCCGTTAGTGCCCTGCTAATCTAATAGTTAATCATTAATAAAACGTTTGTAAATGAATTGCTATCAATGATTTCTTTATTAGACTTTGCGATTTGAGTTCATGTGTTAATCCTCAATTTAATCCATGTGATGACCGAATGATGACCATGGGCCAAGCTATTGGGCCGATTAGTATTTAATTGTTAAGTCCAAGTGATGGGCCAATTAAGATGCTATGGACTTAGTTCACTATGGTGTTGGGCCAGGTATGTGCGTGGGCCGAAAGCAAAAAAAAGATTGGGCCTGTTAAGATCATTATGGGCCGATTCAAGGAAGCTGTTGGGCCATAGGGGTTCGTGGGCTAGGGTATCTTCACGGCTGGACATATGCATCTCGGTCGAATAATTGGCTCAACAAAATTAATATCAGATGTGCTACTGGCCAGCGAACCTAGCTTCTATGGTTCGGCTATTGTTAAACCAGCAAGGGTTCGTGGCATGCCAACACTGATGGGTTCGGTGGTGGTTCGTGGAACCTAAAAGGGTTCGTCGGGAGTAATAGGCTCGGCCAGGTTCGTGGTTTCCAGATCGAGGGTTCGTGTGAAGAAGGTTCGTCCCGTATGATGAATGGTTCGGCTAAGGAACACTTGGGTTCGGGACAATATTGGTTCGCACCAGGTTCGTCAGCCTGTGGTTCGTTCCTAGTCATGGGTTCGCCCACATCAAGGGTTCGCCGTATGAAAATGGTTTGGTGGTAGTTGGAGCCAACAGGGTTCGGCTCAATGCAAGCATAGGTTTGGCCAAGTTGGTTCACGAACCCTGCATCTTTCTCCCTAGCACCAAGCTCAACTGTCGATCTAACCTTTCTCAAAGCTTGTTCTCATGCAGGTCGACTCCTCGTGGTGCTACAGTCGTGTGGTATAAGGTTCTACCTCGGTTGAGAGTTGGTTCGAACAAGTACTACGAAAACCCTAATTTTCAGCCGCTTTAATTGCTTCATACCTTCGATTCAGTTGGATATAACCTCAGATGAGCTGTACTTCCTTGTAGAGGGCTTCAAGATGGTCGTTTAGGCGCAAGAATCACTTGATTTCGTCAAGAATTGAGGGAGATATGGAGCTTCAAAGTTGAGAAATGGTGATGAAGATGGAAACCGGGATTTTAGATCTAGAGAGATAATGGTGAGGGTGAAAATGAATTAAATGTGGTCATCTAAGGTTTATATACCCCGAGGGTATTCGGGTTCATTTCGGTTACTCGGTTCGCGTCTTCGTCGCGTTCCCGGGTCGTTACGCGCGTTTCTCGTAAATAAAAATAAAAATAATTATTTTTAGGATATTTAGAATACGATTATTATTAGAAATTATTTTAAGTATCGTTGCGTTTATTTATTTTTCGAATTAAATTATTTTTACGCGTTTCGTTAATTCATTCATGATTTATTAAAATAGTTTAGTTTATTTTTATTTATGATGAGTTTCAAATTTGTAAAATAGGAAATATTATATTTCCTTAAAATTATTATCGTTCGTATCGTTATTCGTTTTCGTTTCGTTTCGTCAGATCGCGTCGCCATCGCGCGTATTCGTTCGAATCGTCATTCCAACGAACACGTCGATGGTTTGGCTTTCTGATTCTTGTTTTCTACTGTTAAGTCATTATTTTAGAACGTTAAACTATGAGAATCATTCGTGTAGATCGTCACCTATACGAATAACTTGTCGGTTTAACATTCCGTCCAATAACCGTTATAGTTTCGTTTTGTTTAACCTCACATACGTATATACACAATAGTATCAAATCAAGTTTCTGTGTTTCAACACTGTGTTGTCTGACATGTTTCTGACTGTTAAACCCTAAGGTTTCAGTCAGATTCAGACAATCGTTTAATAGTTTCATGTTAAATCAAAATGTATCAATATTATAAACATAGTTTCGCGTACAGTGTACCTGATTTACCGTACGGTTTACTGATGAGATCACTGTTCCGGCACGCGTCCGGCACTGATGTTACAAAACAAATTAAGAATAGAGAAAGTTTGGAAGATGTAGGGGTATTCAACGGTTCGGAATACTGTTTAAACGGTTTATTCGGTTCGGTTTAAACGGTTTTGCAATTATTTTTATCCTAACCGTAAACCGAACCGAACCGTATTCAAGACGAACAAACCGAACAGAATTCAAATCAGTTTGGATTCGGTTAACAACCGAACAACCCGCATTCAACCGTTTAAGTAGTTTCAGTCAAAGGGGAAAAAACCTTAGTTAGATAAACCCTAACATGTAAGAATCGTTCGACTTTTCAAAAGATCCCTAATCAAATAACCTACTAGAATTTAAGTACTTGTTCGTGCAGGTTGAGTTTCTAGTGTCTTGGAGTGCAAATCGAAATATGGAAACGCGCAGGTCGGCTGGAAGAGACGAATGGATCAGAGCTTAGAATGAGTATTGGAGGCTGGAGCGAGCGGCAGTGCTGCGCCGCTGCAGTAAGGGTTAACGATGGCTGTTGGTGGGGGCGAGCGATGGCTGCCAGTGGGTGAGCGGTGGCTGCCAGTGGGTGAGTAGTGCCCGGTGGGGTGAGCAGTGGCTGGTGGGGTGGAATAGAGGGAGTGTCGACTAGATCGAAAAAATACAAAAATAATATATTTAATTATTAATCCGGTTTAAACCGAATAAACCAAATTTCAAAAAAACCTGGAACCACAAACCGACCCGAAAACCGAATTTGTAATACGGATACGGTTTGGAATTGAACCGAAAACCGAATTCGCAATTCGATTCGGATTGTTTCGGTTACGGATACGGTTTGGATAACGGTTTTAAACAGTTTTTGTTTATTTTGAACACCCCTAGGAAGATGTTGAAGAACACAAACAAGAATCTGAGATACAATGTAAACTAAAGAACAAGAAATGATATATAACAATAATAGTTCAACATTCAACAAGATTACATTATATACCCCTCACATGCTCAAACTCCATGGATAAAGAATCCATGGAGTTCATGGGAAAGAGCTCTCAAGATTACATTGAAGGATACTCTCACACACTCTCTTGTCTGTGTATTTTTCTACAAATGAGAATAACCTCTGTTTATAGTGTCACATGACCTGAAACCCTAAAACAACAAATACAACAAAATGATATATATAATAAATGTTAAATTAAGCTCTATCATTTGTTTTGGTCGTCGAGTCTTTTAGTCATAGAGTGTTTTAATAATCTTGAGTCTTCAGTAGCTCGTGCGGTGACTCATTACTCCCTAATATACTATATATATATATTGAATTATATATTACTAAATTTTATTAAATTGACATTATGTTTTTTATATTTTTATTTTATAGAAGCTTAAAAGTGTGTGTGTATGTGTGTGTGTGTGTTTATTCACTTATATATTAAATAAACATTACAAAATGTAACAACCAAAAAATTTTGTAATCTGTTTGAGTTCGTATTATCCGGAATCGTAAAAGTAAGAAAAATTAGGTAAATATTAGGTTCCGGAATCCTTCGCGGTACGCGAAGAGCATTTTGGGTACTCTTGGCGGTACGAGAAGAGCCCAAAATATCTGAGATTTTTTAGATTTCTTCGCAGTACGCCAAGCCCTCTCAGGCCTTCTTGGCGGTACGCGACGAAAGGTCAGTGACTATAAGTTGCTAGAATCATCAGATCACAGAAACTATGTTTCTTCTCCCTTCGAACTAGAAACTTGAAAATCCGATCTGCATGATCTTAAACTTCCAAATCAGTGTGATTAAGCTAGAGGAACATCAGGTTCAAGTTGGAGATCATTTCTACAACATCGGATCATCAGTTTTCGACCGAAAATCCGACTAAACAATTAATTATTCGATTTCTCTTGCTAGTTTGATAATGTATGGATTAGATATAATATTTGAACGTAATTAAATAGTTATCACTGTTGATTTATAACACTAAATAAGAACGAACATGCGGGTTTGTTGACATGACCAAGAATCTCCTAAAAACGTATGAAACAAGTCAAGAGAATCTCAACGCATGTGAATGGATTAATGGATTGTGTGACACCCGGCAATTTCAGGTAAATTGTGACTCTTACATCCTTTACATTTCGCATTCATACTTGTTGCATTTCATTTAATTATGATTGATTAGATGAACTAGACACAAACACAAAACAATAATTCGGGGAATTATTGAATTGTGCATTACACGTTGATTAGGATTAGTCAAGCGTGCAAACACTTCGTAAGACACGAACACAAACTATCAAAGATAATTTGAGGAATTATAGAAACACACACACGAGTCTCACGAATGTTGGTGATCAAACAACTTATGTGTTATTATTGTATTATGTGCTAAACATGCATTAGATGTTTAGGATAAACGTTGGGAATCGAGTACGAGCGAAATCGAATAGACGAAATCGAAAAACATGAAAATGGACCCATCGCGGTACACGGAGGTCCCTTGGTGAAGAGTTCGGCGGTACGCGAAACAAACCGGGAGAAGAGACTCCCGAATCCCATCGCGGTACGCGAAAAAGATTCTGATCGGCCTTCGCGGTACGCGAAGGCCATGCAGATCAAAATTTTTATAAAATCAATCCCATTCACTTTCTATCCGATCTCTAACCATTTTCTTCGAACAACCTCGTCTATACTCGACCAAACCCCACTGATATCAAGCTCAAATCCCCCTGGTAACATCCTTGGAGCTATCCCTTTCATTTGTGGACCATTTGGAGTCTTTGGAGCTCGAGGAGTGTGTTGGGAACCATCAACAAACTTGGAGCAACCCTCAATCCACTGGTTCTTCATCATCAGCCACTGTTTTCACTGGTTTTTGCATTCTAAGGTAGTTTTAACTATTTACCTAGCGTTAGATCGTACATGCATTATGTAAAAACACACATGCAAGTGTGTTTGAACACATGCAACTCCATGTGATTAGTTTACACGAATTTTTTGGTGATTTTGTGTGATATTGACTTGAATCTACTGATTTTATAGTATAGGATTGATAGGCTTTAAGTTGTGGATGGGTTATTGTTGATTTGATGATGTTTTTGTGAAACTTGCCATAAAAGGAAACTTTTATGTGCATGTCTTAGATTTGTAATGATCTAGACATGTTAGACATGTCTAGATGTTGTCAAATGTATATTGGAGTGTTTAGAAACACATTTGGGTATTTGATTTTGTCAAAAAACATGATTTTGTATAAACATACTATATATGGAAACTTTTTAAAATCAAAAGAGGGCTTTTGATGTTTACGAATGTTTTGATGAACTTTGATTGTTGAAATATATTTAGAAATGGTTTTTAACATGATGGGAAACTTGGATTTGTGAAAACGGACCTTTAAACGAAAACTTAGTATTTTAGGAAACTTTATTTGGGCAAAACGGCGTAAATGATGATTTATACGCAAACGATGTGTTTTAACTGTTAAAACGTGATTTTATAAACATATTAAAGGTATTAGCTTTATGAAATGGGATTTCCTAGCTACACTTTCCTAAAACGGAAACTTTCCAAAAATGGTAACTTGTACGATTAGGGTCATAGGATGCATGTAAGTGTCCTACTTGTACTTATGACACATTGGACGGTCATAACACAACAAACGTGTCACCAACGATTCGTCGAGTCTCACTAGTCAACACACACACAATTGGTTGAGCACAACAACACTTGGATTTGTATGGATTACAACACACCACGAAACACATACTCACACCTATATGGTTATAGGTGCATACTAGCAGGTGCTAGCTTTCGCAAGACGCGAACACACATATAACCGGAACTGCTTCATCAGGTGAGTTCATGGCCCCTTTTTACATTTTCAACCTTTGGGGGAGAAAACATTGCATACAAACTATTTTTGAACAACAACATACTTTTGGTTACATTTGTACATGCTAATATCGTATATGCATATGTGTGGCACTCATCCACAAAACTGATAAGTCCTCATTAAACACGCCTCGAACCGTTAATAGCGCGTTGCTGTCACACCCCCAAATTCCCACTAACGGAATCATACTGTTTGAGGCGTGACAAACCAGGATTTCAGGAATTAGACATAGCGAAAGACCTCTATATGCTTTTCAAACATAAATTAGGTCACAATTGTAAACAACAAATGTAGAGTTGCGGAAGCGTTTGAAAATTAATAACAAAACTTGTATGTTGTAAAAACCATGAGCTACAATATTCAATGTTTTTAATCAATAATTAAAACAGAAACTGATGCATGAGACTCAACGTCCTAGTCCCTGCTTGCTCTTGCTTGTGCTTTAGTGTCCTGAGAAAACATGCAAGTATAGTCAACACAAAGGTTGGTGCATACACAGGTTTGTATATGTAATCACAAATGTTTGAACAACTGTTTGAAATGTAATGTTTGCAGATAACATAATCACACATTGCATTGTCATGATAGCTAGTCATTATACTATTTACATAAGCAGTCGACACCGAAGCTGACTGTTTGAATGTTTGTTTTCCTTTCCACTATTGTCTAAAACAAACAATAGTAATGTTTGAATTGGCTAGTTAAACACCTGCGTAGATCCCATCTACCAAGTGAGGCTTGTCAAACCCAATAGATTTCAACTACCACGCTTTGCACTACGGCAAACTAATCGGTTCGAAATGTAAGGACTTTGAGTGTTATGTTCGCACTTATGATAAACACCTAATTCATGCAAGTGATATGTATGTAAAAGCGTTTGTTTGCACATGTTTTCTCCCCCAAAACAGTAAAAGTAAAAAGGGGTCATGTACGCACCTGAGAATGTGAATCGAATGATCAAATGTACGTGAAATCGTGTAGATGACCTTCTACGAAGAATCTGTTTTACAACAATAACGTTGTGTTATTCGTGATGTCCAATCGTGTTTGTAATCACATACGTGTCAACACACGTATGTTAGATTGTTCGAAATGTACATACGAAAGTGTACGTGAATTTGTGTTCATTTGTTTAAATCGTATAAACATATAAGATTATGTTTATATACACGTAAATATACGCGACCTTGATTTTTGGTCAAATTATAAATTTTATTGTTTTATTTTGTTCTGGATTCCATTACGGTTCCAACGCATCTTGAACGGACTGAAACGGAGTTGAAATGAACAAGTTACGAGTAAAACACCAAAAATGTCATTTTTGTGCAAAACCGGTGAGGCATGGTCTCGAACCCATGACCTCCCGGACAACATACCCACGCCCAAACCATCTCAGCTAGCTGGTGTTTCGCAACAGAGAATGTCACACCCCCAAATTCCCACTCGTGGTGTCAGTCCACGTGGGTGTGACGTGTCCAGAATCACAGCTCAAGGTCATATAGAACAACTCTATATGCGTTTACAAATCCAAGTTGGACACATACACTTGATAAAATAGTTTGCAGCGGAAAATAAAGTTATCATAACATGCAGCGGAAAGATAGTTGTTTACACAGCGGAATTTAAATTGTCAACACAACATTGTTTAAACATAACCCAAAAGTAATTGTTTTTCAAAAGACTGATAACATGAATGCAGGATCCTATGCCCATAATCCCTAATGAGCATTCCTGCTCCATAGTCAGCTAGTTACCTGAGAATACAAGTTAGAAAAAGTGTCAACACAATGGTTGGTGAGTTCACAGGTTTTGATATACATATAGTAATGAAAGTGTGTCATGCTGTTTATCAAATGTTAGTACCGAGCCCTAGGCCCAAAGTGTCAGTGCGTCACTACCGAACTAGACTTGTTTGTCCTTGCCTCCGCTATGTCTCGTATACATAGCAAGTTAGGTCAGAGTTTGCACGGGTTATGACATCCAGTCAACATAGTGCCCCGTGGGGTTAGTCATTCCCTAATGGATCCATCCAAATCTACCACGTTGTTCGTACATTAACGGTAAGACTTTGTGAGGGCTTGTCACGAGTTCAACACTTAATGTTTGTCCAATAAACCAGCATACAACAAAAATGTTTGTAATAGTAATAATGTTTGACTCGATGCAACTAGTATTCTCCCCCTATTTAAAAGCGTTTGAAAAGAGTAAAGAGGGGCCATAAACTCACCTTAGTGATATGAATGCGTATAAGCGTAAGCTCCTTGAGAAAGTAGCGCGTCGGTCACCGGCAACCTATATCGTACACCGTACGTGAGTCCGTGTAAGTGACCGTGCTAGTGTTCGTGTTAGTGCTCGTCTTTGTGTCCAACAACCCTAGGTTGTTCATGTTTGCCCGTGTCGGTCCACAATGACCGTGTTTGCTAGTGTTGGTCCACATTGACCGTGTTTGACCGTGTTTGACTAGAGTTGACCGTGTCAAGTCAATGACCCGTTGGTGAACCGTGTGACGGTTGTGATTCGTGTAGCAAATGTTTAAGTGCTCGTCGTGTGCAAAACGCGTAAGTCGCGTCTATGGACAACTTACTATTTATAGTAAGTTTCCATTTTTGGAAAGTTCACAAAGCATACCGGTTTTATAGTTCTAGCATGTTCAATAGTCCTACGTGATCATGTTAACACATAGCACATCATCATACGAATTCATATAAGTCGTTTTCATCATGTTAGTGCACAAAAGTTTCCTAAAATGGAAAGTTTCCATTTATAGCATAAGTGACATCGGAAACCATCTAACTTAGCATCTACTCATCATATTACAACATTTTAAACCATTTAGCATGCTCAAATCATACAACATGTTTACTAATTGGTTTTTGTAAAAATAAAGTTACTAAAAATAGTAACTTTGTGGTTTTTGCATAAAATGACCATTTAAACATCTCTAAACCAATTTTCTTATCATCAATCATCATAAATACTAATCTAGCATCATTCAAACATGTCAACATAACCAAATTCATCATCTAGCATTATTTCATCCATAAAAGTTACTAAAAATAGAAAGTTATCATTTGTGACTACAATCAAGTTCCAAATCCCATTCCTAAACTTCTAATCATCATAATATCCATCAAACAACATTCTAGTGTTCATGCATGCTCATCATTTCCACCAAATAGTTGACTTGTGACTAAAAAGTTACTAAAAATAGTAAGTTTGCCTCTAAATCACATTTTGACCATCATAATCACAATCTAATCTTGCAAGGATACTTATACATTATCAAGAATCATCTCAACATCAACAAAACTATCTAAAATGCCTTAGATCATACATGCATGGCAATATCTCAACACTTTATGAACAAAAAATGAAATATATACATACACAACATCTTGTATCATCATAAGATGCATTCTAATCATCCTAGATCATCATAAAACACATCTAAATCAACAAACCCAGAAGATAAATTCGTGCATGTGCACTATAGGTGCTTGCATGTGGGTTTTAACACATGCATGTGTGCTTGTGAGTGTTTTTAAGCTACAAGGAATGATGTACTACCTTCCAAAGCTTCAAAGTTCCTGAGATGATGATGGTAACAGCTCCTAAACTTCTGGTTCGTGGGTTTGGGTCAAGAACAAGGGAGGTGATGGTGGTTCTTCAAGTTCCTAGCAATCCCCTTCCACTTCTAAGCTTCAAATCTTCAATCTATGCCTTCAACAATGGAGTTTTTGGGTAACAATGGTGGTAGCAGGGGGTAGAAGACGAAATCAGTCGAGGGGTGGCGTGTTTGGTCGAGAGAAATGATTAAGGTAGAGTAGGATGTGATTTTCTTGGTTAAATAAAGATTTTCTGCGAACTAAGTCTCGTCGCGTAGCGCGACACGTTCAAGAGGGGTAAAGAATGATGGATCATTTGTCAAAAATAGAAATTTAATGGAACTAGTAGATATAGTCCCGAACTATGGAATGGTTTTGTTTGAGTCATTGGGTTTATTTCATCCACTGACTCGTTGAGTGAGCCACAGGGCCTATTTCATCCCCTGACTTGTTCGAGTGAGCCATAGGGTTTATTTCATCCCTAGACTTGTTTTAGTGAGCCATAGGGCCTAATTCCATCCCTTGACTTGTTTTAGTAGGTCACAGAGCCTATTTCATCCCTTGACATGTTTTTGTGAATCATAGTGCCTATTTCATCCCTATAGTAATCCAGTGATCTTTGTAGCTGCTTCTCGCATGTTGTGAATGTCCCGATTCATACGTGCAACAAAGGCTGGAAATGCTCGATCTAGTGGGTATCTCAGAGTAGGTAATGTCCAACTGCTAGTAGCAGTGCCAGGAGTAGGTGGCAGAAGTACTCGCTCCTCACGCACCCAGCTGCGAATGAGATCAGGGATCCACTGCCAATACTGGTCGTTCTCCCTCTGTCATATGTGTATATCCTCATAGAAGCGAATCGTGTTATCCACTGACTCAAGTCGTCCCTTCTTGAATGCTAGTGATGATACGACTTGACGTTCCTTGTCGCCAGTAGGTGTGGACGATGATGTCAGGTCTGTTACATAATACCATATGTCATTGCTATGCAACTAACTGTGTAAGCAAGTGTGTCTAATGTCCAACAGTTATAGTCTAAGTCTACGAATGCAAACCTAGTTCGCTATAACCAATGGCTCTGATACCAATCTGTCACACCCCCAAATTCCCACTAACGTAATCATACCGTTTGAGGCGTGACAAACCAGGATCTCAGGCATTAGACATATCGAAAGACCTCTATATGCTTTTCAAACATAAATTAGGTCACAATTGTAAACAACAAATGTAGCGTTGCGGAAGCGTTTGAAAATTAATAACAAAACTTGTCTGTTGTAAAAACCATGAGCTACAATATTCAATGTTTTTAATCAATAATTAAAACAGAAATTGATGCATGAGACTCAACGTCTGAGTCCCTGCTTGCTCTTGCTTGTGCTTTAGTGTCCTGAGAAAACATGCAAGTATAGTCAAACAAAGGTTGGTGCATACACAGGTTTGTATATGTAATCACAAATGTTTGAACAACTGTTTGAAATGTAATGTTTGCAGATAACATAATCACACATTGCATAGTCATGATAGCTAGTCATTATACTATTTACATAAGCGGTCGACACCGAAGCTGACTGTTTGAATGTTTGTTTGCCTTTCCACTATTGTCTAACACAAACAATAGTAATGTTTGAATTGGCTAGTTAAACACCTGCGTAGATCCCATCTACCAAGTGAGGCTTGTCAAACCCAATAGATTTCAACTACCACGCTTTGCACTACGGCAAACTAATCGGTTCGAAATGTAAGGACTTTGAGTGTTATGTTCGCACTTATGATAAACAGCTAACTCATGCAAGTAATATGTATCTAAAAGTGTTTGTTTGCACATGTTTTCTCCCCCAAAACAGTAAAAGTAAAAAAGGGGCCGTGTACGCACCTGAGAATGTGAATCGAATGATCAAATGTACGTGAAATCGTGTAGATGACCTTCTACAAAGAATCTATTTTACAACAATAACGTTGTGTTATTCGTGATGTCCAATCGTGTTTGTAATCACATACGTGTTAACACACGTACGTTAGATTGTTCGAAATGTACATACGAAAGTGTACGTGAATTTGAGTTCATTTGTTTAAATCGTATAAACATATACGATTATGTTTATATACACGTAAATATACGCGACCTTGATTTTTGGTCAAATTATAAATTTTATTGTTTTACTTTGTTCGGGATTCCATTACGGTTCCAACGCATCTTGAACGGATTGAAACGGAGTTAAAATCAACAAGTTACGAGTAAAACACCAAAAATGTCATTTTTGTGCAAAACCGGTGAGGCATGGTCGAGAACCCATGACCTCCCGGACAACATACCCACGCCCAAACCATCTCAGCTAGCTGGTGTTTCGCAACAGAGAATCCAAATCAACTCTTTTAACATCTAATTCCCGGCTTCCCCATCGTTAACCTTAACCGAACCATTTGGGTTTCAAATTGACCCGCGAATCGACCAAGATCGATCTTAGAACCATGGGGCTTAGATTCGGGGAACCCAAACAAATTATAATGTGGTTCAAATTTGAAAAATACAGCACCATTGGTCGATTAATCTAGTGAATATAGGTTCGAACCCTAGTTTCAAACCCATAAGTCTATTTGATTAAATTCAAGTTTGTTAGAATTCAATTCACAGGGTTTTTCTTCTCTGTATCAAAAGGAAACTATCTGAATGTTTTAATTTGGTTAACAAACTCATTTGAGTTAAAACCTTATTTCGTTTTATTCATTAAACCCTAGAGATCGAATTCATAAAATTAGCACTTCTTTGATACAAATAGCATATAATTTTCATTAAAAATTGCATTCCGGAACTATCTGCGATGTTTAATTTGAATATTCAATTCGTTTGATTCAAAACCCCCAAAACGACTAGTATGATAAACCCTAGAATTCAAACTCGTTTAATTCTCAACTGTTATATGAAATTAACATGGGCTTTTCGTTAAAGTAATGGTTCCGAATCTCTCTGTGTATTTTAATCCAACTATAAAACGCGTTTGAATCAAAACCCCCAAACCATTTTGTAATAAGAACCCTAAAACTTAAAATCTTAGAATTCGTTTTTGTTTCATAAACCTTTCATGGGGTTTTTGTTTAACAAGTTGTTTGAAAGCTGTTAGAATGATTCAATTTTGTTTTTGAATTCGTTTTAATCGAAATCCCCAAATCCCCATGAAAGATGAACCCTAGAATTAGGATTTATGCAATTCGATGTTTATACACGAAATTAGCATAGGGGTTTGTTTAATCGGCCCATTTAGGTTGTGTAGGAGTGAAATTTTACCTTGTTTAACTTCGAATTGATGGATTTCAATCAAAGGCTTGAATTCGGCCAAGCTTTTGAACCAATCTTCTGTTCGACGTCCTACTGCTCAAATTATGGTGTGTAACATGCCCTAAGGGTGCCGAATTAGAGCTGTGAATGCTCAATTTGTGATGTTGAAATCGAATTATATGTTTTTGTTGATAACCAATGACGGTTTCGAACTTTTGAGTTATTATTGGTTTAATTCGATGTTTGATACATTCAATAACTAATGGTAACGGTTAATCATCATCATTATGTGTTGATTGAATGATTAATTCGGTTACTTATAGTGATTAAATGTGAATTTCGAATTTCAGCATGGCATGAGACGAATTTTGACTTCACAAAGTCAAAATTGTTACTTTGATGAACTTATTCATCCGATCCATGTGATTTTGATGTTCATACACTTGTTTTGATTTATTTTGGTCCTTCGGATTTAAGTTTGTATGATTTCCTATGCTTTTTGTTAACTTTTAGTTAACGGGGTTAACCCGAAATACCGGATTGTCACATCATTCCCCTGTTGAAAGAATTTTCGTCCCGAAAATAGGTAAATGTTAGAAGTAGTTAGGACACTACTTGTGAGTTCAAGGTATACGTTTTAGTGTGATATTTGATCATTCTGTGTACTTGTGTGGACTCACACACAAAGTTCAACGTTTGCAACATCACACCTAAGTCAAGGTTGAGTACCAGAACCTCTGGATTACTCATACAACCTGAAATCCCCATGTGGAGGTTGGAACAAATATCCATGGATTTCATTACCAAATTACCCTGTACTCCTAGTGGATGTGACACTATTTGGGTAAGTGTGGACCGATTGACTAAGTCAGCACATTTCCTTGCAATCAAGGAAAATGACAAAATGGAAAAGCTAGCCAGAATCTACGTAAAGGAAGTTGTCTCGCGTCATGGAGTGCCAACCTCCATCATTTCAGATCGAGACGCCAGATTCACTTCTAACTTCTGGAAATCATTGCAAAAGTCACTGGATGAGATCCAGGTGGATGAACAACTACGGTTCGTTGAAGAGCCGGTAGAGATCATGGACCGAGAGGTCAAACAACTTAAACAGAGTCGGATTCCGATTGTCAGGGTCCGATGGAACTCAAAACGCGGACCTGAATTCACGTGGTAACGTGAAGATCAGATGATGCGCAAATATCCCCATCTCTTCAAACAGACAACGTCGAACACCGACTACAGCAAATAAATTTCGGAACGAAATTTCCTTCCAAAAAGGGGATGATGTGACAACTAGAAAATTTTTGTTTCTCAAACACTTTTGCTTCTCAAATACTACCAACAACAACCAAATTTCGAAACGAAATTTCTTTCAATAAGGGATGATGTGACACCCGGCAATTTCAGGTAAATTGCGACTCTTACATCCTTTGCATTTCCCATTCATACTTGTTGCATTTCATTTAATTATGATTAATTAGATGAACTAGACACAAACACAAAACAATAATTCGGGGAATTATTGAATTGTGCATTACACGTTGATTAGGATTAGTCAAGCGTGCAAACACTTCGTAAGACACGAACACAAAGTATCAAAGATAATTTGAGGAATTATCGAAACACACACACGAGTCTCACGAACGTTGGTGATCAAACAACTTATGTGTTATTATTGTATTATGTGCTAAACATGCATTAGATGTTTAGGATAAACGTTGGGAATCGAGTACGAGCGAAATCGAATCGATGAAATCGAAAAACATGAAAATGCACCCATCGGGGTACGCGGAGGTCCCTTGGTGAAGAGTTCGGCGGTACGCGAACCAAACCGGGAGTCGAGACTCCCGAATCCCATCGCGGTACGTGAAAAAGATTCTGATCGGCCTTCGCGGTACGCGAAGGCCATGCATATCAAAATTTTTATAAAATCAATCGCATTCACTTTCTATCCGATCTCTAACCATTTTCTTCGAACAACCTCGTCTATACTCGACCAAACCCCACTGATATCAAGCTCAAATCCCCCTGGTAACATCCTTGGAGCTATCCCTTTCATTTGTGGACCATTTGGAGTCTTTGGAGCTCGAGGAGTGTGTTGGGAACCATCAAGAAACTTGGAGCAACCCTTAATCCACTGGTTCTTCATCATTAGCCACTGTTTTCACTGGTTTTTGCATTCTAAGGTAGTTTTAAATGTTTACATAGCGGTAGATCGTACATGCATGATGTAAAAACACACATGTAAGTGTGTTTGAACACATGCAACTCCATGTGATTAGTTTACACGAATTTGTTGGTGATTTTGTGTGATATTGACTTGAATCTACTGATTTTATAGTATAGGATTGATAGGCTTTGAGTTTTGGATGGGTTATTGTTGATTTGATGATGTTTTTGTGATACTTGCCATAAAAGGAAACTTTTATGTGCATGTCTTAGATTTGTAATGATCTAGACATGTTAGACATGTCTAGATGTTGTCAAATGTATATTGGAGTGTTTAGAAACACATTTGGGTATTTGATTTTGTCAAAAAACATGATTTTGTATAAACATACTATATATGGAAACTTTTTAAAATCAAAAGAGGGCTTTTGATGTTTACGAATGTTTTGATGAACTTTGATTGTTGAAATATGTTTAGAAATGGTTTTTAACATGATGGGAAACTTGGATTTGTGAAAATGGACCTTTAAACGAAAACTTACTATTTTAGGAAACTTTATTTGGGCAAAACGGCGTAAATGATGATTTATACGCAAACGATGTGTTTTAACTGTTAAAACATGATTTTATAAACATATTAAAGGTATTAGCTTTATAAATGAGATTTCATAGCTACATTTTCCTAAAACGGAAACTTTCCAAAAATGGTAACTTGTACGATTAGGGTCATAGGATGCATGTAAGTGTCCTACTTGTACTTATGACACATTGGACGGTCATAACACAACAAACGTGTCACCAACGATTCGTCGAGTCTCACTAGTCAACACACACACAATCGGTTGAGCACACCGACACTTGCAGTTGTTTGGATTACAACACACCACGAAACACATACTCACACCTATATGGTTATAGGTGCATACTAGCAAGTGCTAGCTTTCGTAAGACGCGAACACACATATAACCGGAACTGCTTCATCAGGTGAGTTCATGGCCCCTTTTTACATTTTCTACCTTTGGGGGAGAAAACATTGCATACAAACTGTTTTTGAACAACAACGTACTTTTGGTTACATTTGTACATGCTAATATCGTATATGCATATGTGTAGCACTCATCCACAAAACTGATAAGGCCTCATTAAACACACCTCGAACCGTTAATAGCGCGTTGCGCTTAGCGTGATAATTCTAAATAGTACTATTTGGGTTTGACAAGCCCACTGTTGCGCACCGTATGGCCACCCCGACTGGAGGTCGGAACAGTACGAAATTGAGCAAACAACATTGCCATATCTCGGATGGATATGGCGGGAGGCAGCATGTTAGCTTCGGTTGGAAACCCGCATATGGTATAACTCATATTGACTAGCTATCAATGGATATTGCATTGTATTGAAATGTAGACCTGCAAAACAATTACTTTAAACATTTTGATGTTTATTGCTGATTACAAACATGTGCTCTCACCAACCTTTGTGTTGACCTTTTACTCGCATGTTTTCTCAGGTAGCTAAGGCACGTGCACGAGGAATCTAGTATGCTAGGATGGAGTCCATGCATCTACTATAGTGTCTTAGTCTATTAAACATTTGTTATCATTTGGTTATGTTACTTTATGTATTGTTAAACAACTTAAACTGCTTCCGCAACTAATACTCTGTAATGTTTTGAAAACTGTTTTAACAACGCTTCCGCAGTTTATGAATTTAATCTGTTTTGATTTCTACAATTCTGATTTTACCAAAACTGTTTCATCCAAGTTATTGGATGTACGTATGAAACGAGACATGTAGGTATCGCAACTGTGAGACTGGAGACTGCGATCCTAAAAGATCAGTCGAGTCGCGCCCTTTCGTTCAGGCCGGGAAGGCCGGGGTGCGACAGATTGGTATCAGAGACTCCGGTTATTGCGAATTAGGTTTGCATTTAGTGAACTTAGTCTATAACCACTAGTCTCCACACAACCCATAGAGCTTAGTATTGAAATACTAGCATACATGATGATACACACACTTATTATGCGCATAATGGATATGATGTCATCATCGTCTCCGCATGCGATTGCACATGACGGGGAGGAGCCGATAGCTCTACATGTTTTTCTTTCAGTACCTACCGCACACACTACATTAGTCATTAGACAAACACTGACGCTTATTGTCGCTATGTAGATCATGGCTGGAAGACGTGGAAGACGCAGAAGACGCAGGAATGATGGCGGACGTGGAAACATCAACCTCACACAAGCTGAATTGAACGCCCTTATCAACGAGCGTGTTGAAGAAGCACTGGCTGCACGGGAAGCTACCCGTATTCTGGGCCAACTGAACCAAGGTGACGCATTTCATTTCACATTCACCTTGAATCGTAATCACTCCTTTCCAATACAATGCTTTTAACGGATTTTGAATCCAACTTCTTTTCTTGCATATCGCAGGAGCAAACGTCAATCCACCTCCATGCACATTCAAAATGTTTCTGGACTGCAAACCCCACTCATTCAGCGGCACTGAGGGTGCCGTCGGGCTATTATGCCGGGTTGAAAAAGCGGAATCGGCCTTTGCTATGAGCAATTGCCGAAACGAAGACCAAGTCAAATTCGCTGCGGGAACACTTGAGGGAGCCGCCCTCACTTGGTGGAACGCCAATGTTCAGAATCTAGGGCTCGATGCAACCAACGCTCTGCCTTGGGATGATTTTAAGAGGATGCTGAACCACTAATACTGTCCTCGTGGTGAAGTGCAGAAGCTAGAGACTGAATTCTGGAACCACAAGATGGTTGGTTCCGAGGTCGAAGCATACACCACTCGATCGTATGAGCTGGCACATCTGTGCTCGGAAATGGTGACCCCACCTTACAAACACATTGAGAAATACATTGAGGGACTGCCACCTCAAATCCAGCGAATGGTACTTTCTGTTGCACAAGGACTCTTACCACCCCGTGGTGTAGTAGCCAAACCCGTTGACAACAAACCCAAGTGGGATCAATCCATGAGCAAACCTTCCACTCTACAACCACCACCATAGCAGCGTATGTTTGGGGCAACCCAAGCCTACACACCACCCCTCCCAACCACCCAGAACTAAGGAGGCTATGCTGGAAAACACCCTAAATGCCACAAGTGCAATTTCCATCATGCACAGGGACAATGTGGTAACTTTCAATGTCAGCGCTGCGGAAAAATGGGACGCGCAGCTAAAGACTGCAGGGGTGAACTACTGGCCAAAACCCCACAACAGCCACAACCATAACCACAAGGAGCACCGAAGGGGTGCTATGAATGTGGGAAACCTGGGCATTTCAAGAAGGATTGCCCGCACTTGAACAACAACAGCAACCAACAGAGCAACAACAATGGGAACAATGGCACAAGGGGACGAGCCTTCGTGATTGGGGCAAAGGAGGCCAGCGACCCCAACCTTGCCACAGGTACGTACCTCCTAAACGATAATTATGCTTCTGTATTGTTTGATACGGGGGAGAAGAAAAGTTTTATATCTAAGGACCTTAGCGAGATACTTGCCATTACCCCAACACCCTTAGAGGTTGAATATACAGTAGAGCTAGCTGATGGTAAATTGATTGCAACTAAACACATTCTGAGAGAATGCACTTTAGAGCTAGCAGGCCATAAATTTAAGATTGACCTCATGCCAGTTACACTAGGCAGTTTTGATGTCGTAGTGGGCATGGATTGGTTGTCTGAAAACCATGCTGAAATCATTTGCCACGACAAGGTTGTGCGCATACCTCTCCCTAGTGGAGAAACCTTAAACATCAACGGCGAAAGGAGCGATTCTCCTATCAACATCATCTCGTGCATGAAAGCTCACAAATGCTTACGAAAGGGATACACAGCCATTCTAGTGCTTATTACCGACAAAACTGAAGAAGAGAAGAAAATAGAAGACATCCCAGTTGTTTGCAACTATCCCGACGTATTCCCGGAGGATCTACCAGGACTTCCACCGCCTCGACAAGTGGAGTTCCGCATAGACCTCGTACCGGGAGTAGCACCTATCGCACGAGCACCCTATCGACTTGCACCTTCGGAGATGCAGGAACTGTCCAATCAACTGCAAGAGTTGCTGGACAAGGGTTTCATTAGACCAAACTTCTCACCTTGGGGAGCTCCGGTCTTGTTCGTAAAGAAGAAGGATGGCACGTTCCATATGTGCATCGACTATCGGGAGTTAAAGAAAGTGACAATCAAGAACCGTTACCCCTTACCCCGCATTGACGATTTGTTCGATCAACTTCAAGGATCGAGTTACTACTCTAAGATCGATCTGCGATCTGGGTATCATCAACTACGGATTCAGGAGGAAGATATTCCTAAAACCGCTTTTCGCACTCGGTATGGCCATTATGAGTTTTTGGTTATGCCGTTTGGTATCACAAACGCACCCGCAGTATTCATGGATCTCATGAATAGAGTGTGCAAGCCTTACCTGGACAAGTTTATCATTGTCTTTATAGATGATATTCTCATCTACTCCAAAACCCAGGAAGAACACAAAGAGCATCTTCAATTGGCTCTTGAATTGCTACGACAAGAGAAGCTGTACGCTAAACTTTCCAAATGCGACTTCTGGATTCGAGAAGTCCAATTCTTGGGTCACTTTGTTAATGAACAGGAGATTCATGTGGATAAATCCAAGATAGAGGCGATCAATAATTGGGAAGCACCAAAGACCCCAACTGGGGTACGACAATTTCTAGGCTTGGCAGGCTATTATCGACGATTTATTGAAGGATTTTCAAAGATAGCCCAACCCCTTACAGCCTTAACCCATAAAGACAAGAAATATCTCTGGACTGACAAACAAGAAGCTGCCTTCCAACTACTCAAGCAGAAGCTCTGTAGTGCACCCATCTTATGTCTTCCTAATGGAACAGATGACTTCGTAGTATACTGCGATGCCTCAATACAAGGACTCGGTTGTGTGTTGATGCAGCGAGAGAAGGTGATCACATATGCTTCTCGACAACTGAAAGTCCATGAAAAGAACTACACCACCCACAAATTGGAACTGGGAGCCGTCGTGTTCGCACTCAAGATTTGGAGACATTACCAGTATGGTACAAAGTGTACAATATACACTGATCACAAGAGTTTCCAACACATATTCGAGTAGAAGGAACTGAATATGCGACAGCGTCGCTGGCTCGAACTGCTGAACGACTATGAGTGTGCTATCAAGTATCACCCAGGGAAGGCCAACGTTGTGGCCGATGCCTTAAGTCGGAAAAATACCTCAATACCCAAGAGGGTACGAGCTTTACAACTCACCATCCATCCCAATCTCCCTGAGCAGATACGTATTGCCCAAGTAGAGGCACTTAAAGCAGAAAACCTAACGACTGAATCATTGAGGGGAATGGAGCAACAACTTGAGGTAAAAGCCGATGGCTTACAGTATTTCATGGAACGCGTTTAGGTTCCACATCACAGAAATTTACGAGACCTTGTGATGGACGAGGCTCACAAATCCCGGTATTCCATTCCCCTGGATCTGATAAGATGTATCATGATCTGAAGATACTCTCCTGGTGGCCACACATGAAAGCCGACATCGCCACCTACGTCAGTAAATGCTTGACTTACGCCAAAGTCAAGGTTGAGTACCAGAAACCCTCTGGATTACTCACACAACCTGAAATCCCCATGTGGAAGTGGGAACAAATATCCATGGATTTCATTACCAAATTACCCCGTACTCCTAGTGGATGTGACACTATTTGGGTAATTGTGGACCGATTGACTAAGTCGGCACATTTCCTTCCTTACAATCAAGGAAAATGACAAGATGGAAAAGCTAGCTAGAATATACATAAAGGAAGTAGTCTCGCGTCATGGAGTGCCAACCTCCATCATTTCAGATCGAGACACCAGATTCACTTCTAACTTCTGGAAATCATTGCAAAAGTCGCTTGGCACGCGGTTGGATATGAGTACTGCATACCACCCACAAACCAATGGCCATAGCGAACGCACTATACAAACTCTCGAAGACATGCTACGAGCTTGCGTAGTAGACTTCGTGTCACACCCCGAGCCGGCGGGGTTGGATCGAAGTCCCCGTCGGGCGGAAGGTTCCCGGGGCGCGATATCGTGAGTGATAATCGTGATGATCAGATTGTTTACATAGCATCAATGTTTGAGAATAACTAAAGCACAATATGGCATTAAACTAGGATTATAAAGTTAAATTACAAATTTAAATGTTTGGTAATTTAACTAAGTAAACCTATCAAAAGAATCATATGTTTCCTATCTTGTATCTGTACAAGATATCAAAAGTGGTTCACATCCATAACAAAATATGTGCTTCTCTAAAAGTCTACTAGGTCTGCTAACTGACATCCTAGCATGCAATCCAAAAGCTTAAGCCTATTCATGTGCATCACCTGAGAAAGCATGTAAGAAAACAAAGTCAACACAATGGTTGGTGAGTTCATGTAGTTTTAGTATTTGTAAAATAGCTTTTGCAAACCTCTTCGGTAAAACCTTAACCTCATTAACAACACCTGTATCATCCAACTCGGTATGCTTATATATAGGGCATACCCCTGAGTCGAGCCTATGACCCGCCTAGACGCCGTCCCACCACATACTAAGTCGCATTGGACATTGCTATTAATGATAATTAAGCATTTTACCTACCATTCGATTCATTCTTCATCATAGCTTTAGTTTACTATTTCATAATTGACAAGTCTATAGCATTCGTATGTATTAGTTTCAATATAAGTTTAACAAGCATATTGTTTAAAAGTTTATGTTATTGACCCAAAAGCATTCATGCGTCCCCTCGGTAACAACCTTAATCTCATTAACAACACCTGTATCATCCAACTCGGTATGCTTATATATAGGGCATACCCCTGAGTCGAGCCTATGACCCGCCCAGACGCCGTCCCACCACATACTAAGTCGCATAGGACATTGTTATTAATGATAATTAAGCGTCTTACCTACCATCCATTTCGTTTATAGCTTTAGCATTTCGTTAAGTTTACATCATGATTGGAAAATGAGGCATTACTGTATGGCAAGCACTGAGAGGCCATCAGTCTACTCCTCAAAATCTTGACTATGTAGAACACCCGTTTGGCAAGCACTGAGAGGCCAGTTGGTCCATTCTAAATAGCCATTAGCTTTAGCATTATGTTTAAGTTTGTAGCATGAGTGAGCATTGAGGAATCACTGTATGGCAAGCACTGAGAGGCCATCAGTCTACTCCTCAAGTCATGACTATGAAGGTCACCCTATGGCAAGCACTGAGAGGCCAAGGGTCTGTTCCTTCAAGTCTCAACTATGAAGAACACCCCATGGCAAGCACTGAGAGGCCAATTTGGTATGTTCTACCATAGTTGATAGTTTTAGAATTCAATTAGTTTCACAACCGGTAAAGCATGCACTAAGAGACCCAACCGTTGTTTTAACATTCAACGCATATAAGCATATAAGTGTTTAAAGCATCCGTAGTCTTAAGCAATTAGTATGTGTGTATGTAGCATCATCCTAGAATCACAAGCTTGTAGCATCAATTTGTAGCTTTAGTATATGGTGTTAGCATGTAGCATTAGCATTTAGTATTTGCATGTAGCATTAGCATTTAGCATTAGCATTTAGTATTAGCATATAGCATTAGCATCTAGTGTTAGCATGTAGCATTAGCATTTAGTATTTGCATGTAGCCTTAGCATTTAGTGTTAGCATGTAGCATTAGTATTTAGTATTTGCATGTAGCATTAGCATTTAGCATTTGCATGTAGCCTTAGCATTTAGTGTTAGCATGTAGCATTAGTATTTAGTATTTGCATGTAGCATTAGCATTTAGTATTAGCATATAACATTAGCATTTAGTATGAATGTTCAAGCTTTAGCATCGAGTATGTAGTTTAAGCATATAGTTTATAGCATAAGCATCAAGAGTATACTTTAAGAATACAGTTTATAGCTTAAGCATTAAGCATCTAGTTTAAGCTTTAAGTTTGTAGCATAAGCATCAAGAATAAGTGTAAAAGCATTTTATAAATAATTTGTTTAAAATGTATAACATGCTTCTTAGTCCCGAAGTAAAACAAATAAGTTTGAAAAGGGACAAATGAACTCACCTTATTGTTGATGTGGTTGACGAAGTAAAATAAGAACACTCGCGCTCTTTGCTGTGTTAATAGTGGTATTCACGTTCCTGCATTGATTTCACATTGGGTTTGATTCATAAGTATTAATTATTGTAATTTGTGTGCGTGTGTGTGTTAGCCTTATAGATGGGCTAACACTTGTGGTCTCAGTCCTCATTCGGCCCTTAAGTCGTGTGTTTAGCCTCGGTTCCCTAACACGTGTCTTAAATATCTGCTTGTTGTAATTAATTCTATAAAATGGTTGTTAAGAGTTATGTCAAAATGTTAATGACTTGGTTACCACCTTTGTAGTAACTATGTAGTTATTAATTCACTCTCATGCTTGGTGTATGGGCCTTTGTATTAAAATTGGGCCGAGACACTAAGACTATGGGCCAAGACATGCCACATGGGCCGAATGCAGTAACATGGGCCGAATAATTAGGCTAAACAGTTGCGTGGGCTTTTGCTTGAGCCTATTGGGCCAGAATGAAGGAGTTGGGCCCTTTATTGTGTCAAGAAATCTGTTGGGCCTAGGGCAATAGGTTGTTGGGTCTGAATAAATGAAGTTGGGCCGGTTGGGTTTCTTTGGCCGAACAATTATACGGAATGTGGGGGTGGGCCGATAGAATCAAATTGGCTGCAACCATTCAAATGGAACGGTGGCTTCCCCATCCAGCGAACCCTTAGAGCTATGGTTTGTGGGTCCTACGAATTAAAAGGTTCGGCCATTAGAGTTCCTAGGTTCAGCTCTGTATAACTGGTGTTGGTTCGGCTGTTAAACATAGGTTCATGAACATAGTTCGCCTAGGTGATTAGGACATGGTTCGGTGTGCCTGGAAGGTTCGCAGAAATCAGATAGTTCGGAGCTAGGGTAGGTTCGGCCATGAGTTTGCCATACTTGATACAGGGGTCGGCTAGGTCCAGCCTAGGTTCGCAGGGGTGGTAGGTTCGCCGCTCAACACTTCAGCCAATGCACGAGGGTTCGTCTACCCCATGGGTTCGGCACATGAGTAATGGTTCGCCTAAGGTTCGGTCAGGGTAACACAGAAGGGTTCGACCAAGAACCTGATAGGTTCGGCTCTCACCCACTGGTTCGCTCCCATGCGGCCCAGCGAACCTGTTCTTAGTTTCATCCTCTTCGTCGGGTTAGATGTGGTTGTGGGGTTATCTTTTGACGTCGGCCATGCTACCTTGAGTTTCTCGTGAGTTTATGGTTCGAAATAACAAGGGTGTGGCCGGCTAGGTATAGGGTTCGAACATGATTTCAAAAGAAAACCCTATTTTCAGATTTTTCATGGCTTCATACCTCGTATTCGGCCGGTTAAAAGCTTAGATATGTTGTACTTCCTTGTAGGGGAGGTCGAGAGCTACGCGTGGACACCAAGAACGCCCGATTTCGTCCACAAACGAGTGAGATACGAAGCTTTGAAGGTGGATAGTGGTGGTGGGAGAGTGGTGGCCGGAAATCTAAGGTAGAGAGAGAGTGGAAAATGAGAAAATGAAGCTCATTTAGGGTTTTTATACCCCAAGTGTGTTCGGGTTCGTTTCGGTTGCTCGGTTCTCATTTTCGTTGCGTTTCCGGATCGTTACGCGCTTTTTTTCGTAATTAAGATAAAAAGAGTTTATTTTAACTACTTGGGTGGTATTTAATTCTAATAATTTTTTTAAATTTCATTTAATTAATTTATCTGTCGAATTTCGTTATTTTACGTGTTTCGTTTATTTGTTCGCGAATTAATAAAATGGTTTCGTTTAAATTCATTTATGATGAGTTTCAAAATTGTAAAACAGGAATTATTTTATCTCCTTATATTTATTATCGTTCGTATCGTTTTTCGTGTTCGTTTTCGTTTCGTCAGAACGCGTCGCCATCGTGCGTATTCGTTCGAATCGTCATTCGAATGAACACGACGATGGTTTAGCTTTCTGGTTCTTGTTCTCTACTGTTCAGTCATTATTTCAGAACGTTAAACTCTCAGAATCATTCGTAAAGATCGTCACCTCTACGAATAATTCGTCGGGTTAGCATTCCGTAACAATAACCGTTATGGTTTTCGTTTTGTTCAACCTCACATACGTTTATTTAGATGATCTACAAGTGGTGTAGACATTTTTAAATGAATGTGGTGTTAAAATGTGTAGTTAATCAAGTTAATACTAGGTGAAATTAGTATATTGATTGACAATAGGAGAATGTATGTACCACACTTGTGTATGTTATATTGAGCCAGAAAGGCGTGTTTGTGTTTGGTGTGGTGTTAAAAATCGTATGTAGTGCGAATTTGGTGGTCGTAAATTGAATCACATATGTGTGATGACTTGTTGAAAATACGAGTCACATGTTGTTTGGTGTAAATAATGAAAGATAGGCGTAATAGGATATGTTGATTATCCTTAATTAAACTGTTAAGAAAGTGCACACTCTACAAGTATGTATTGTATGATGTGTCAGAATCTCTTATATGAGTGTACTATGGGTGTGAAGTACATGGGGTGGAGTTTAGTCCTAAGTTAATGAATACGTTTCATGTGAGTGAAAACTTTGGACAAATTGTATGGTTAGGAGGAATATATTTGTTTAAAACCAAGAAACTAACAACGCCACAATCATGTTGTACTGAAGAGGTGGTGGGTTGGAGGCTGGGTGTATGCCTTACGTATACCCTATATATAAGCTTCTTCAATGCAACAAGAAAGTGACGGTGTATAGACTTAGGCAAACGACGGGGGTTGTTGAGGAAAGAATTGTAAACAATTTGGCATGAATGCCATAGGGAGAATAAAACTTGGTAATGACAATTGTCATTTACAAAAGTTAAATGTTTTAGACATGATGTTTGAAATATGTGGTAAATAATATATGTTTATAGATTGGTGTGAACATCTATAATTATATATAGATGTGTAGGTGTTGTAATATTTGAACGGAAAGAGGTAGAAATGACATGTATACGTGTGTTGACGTTACAGGTGGTTGAGTTTATCTTTTAAAAGATGAAAATGCTTGGGGATGATCCATAAGATTATGGACATTATTTAGGAGTTCATGGTTGGGAGAAATGAATCTGTTAGTTTGTAAACATGATTCAATCATAAATTATGGTTATTGTCAAGTGTGAATTGATGTAGATAATTCACAAGCGGTGTGAACCTCTATAGCATTTGTGTGCTAATAGATAAAGTACAACGGCGTGTAATATCTAAATAGCAGAGGTGTTTGTGGTAATTATAGGTAAGAGGAGTTTGGGTGCAAATAAACCAATAACCATATCTAGACTTGATTGGGAAGATGTTAACTTATGGTGGGTGGATTTATGTTGGTAGTCACAAGTAGTGTGATTTCTTAAGGTGAGGATTTTGATGAAAGAAAGGTGTTATTAGTATTTTAGATGATTAAATAGGAAGGGTGATTTTATGAGGATTCACATGTGGTATGAACCTTATCAATGCTTAATGGTGCTATTTGGTATTATTTGATCATCGTGGGCAGGTTGACTAAAAGCGTTCGTTTCGTGTTTACCCAGGAATTCTATTCTGTTAAGAATGGACATGAAACTGTTGTTGTGCATGACGTATCATCTTCACACTGATGGTCAAAGATAAAGAACCATTTCAGGCATGTGAAGATATGTTATGGGTGTGCATAGTGGTGATTGGGGGTAGTTGCGATGACTGTCTACCCTTGGAGGATTTCTTGTTTAAGAACGGTTATCATTCCAGGTGTGGAATGATTCTGTAAGAAATACTATATGGAGTAGATAGTATAATCCAGGAGTTGGGAAGAGGGTGGATAACAAGAAAATGTAGTTAAGTGGTTAAAATGATAAATGAATGGATTGATGTAATCCAAATTCATTTGAATGCAGTGCAAGACCATAGAAATGGGACGTGTACGTGCGAAGTAGACCACTCGAATTCCAAGTGGGAGACTTTGTGTTACTAAAGGTTTCTCCTTGGAAGGGCTTGATTCGTTTTCAAAGGCGGGGGAAAAATTTAGTCCGCGGTTTATTGGACCATTTAAGATTATAGCTCGGATTGGCGAGGTTGCCTATCGCGTAGAGCTACCATAGGAGTTGAGTAGGATTCACAATACATTCCACGTGTCTTATCTGCGAAAGTGCTTAGCGGATGAATCGGCTT
Source organism: Mikania micrantha (assembly GCA_009363875.1). Taxonomy (NCBI): domain Eukaryota; kingdom Viridiplantae; phylum Streptophyta; class Magnoliopsida; order Asterales; family Asteraceae; genus Mikania; species Mikania micrantha. The sequence goes on along the minus strand of CM018696.1, from coordinate 807,596 downwards.
ACGCACAATGGAGGATTTGGTGATAGATGATAAAATCAATTATATTGAGAAACCGGTGGCTATCTTAGATAGAGTCAAGCAACTTCGAAACAAGACGATTAACCAAGTGATGGTGCAATGGCAGAATAGATGAGGGTCTGAGGCTACATGGGAGTCGGAGGATGAAATGCAGAAATTTTATCCTATTCTTTTTAGGTCTAATGAGGTGGTTTCGGGGACGAAACCTTTGTAAGGAGGGGAGAATTTGTAACGACCCATTTTGGGAAAACATTATAAATAAAACATGATGGGTGAATGATTGTGTTTATTTTAATTAAAGGGTGTTTTTATAAGATTTAATAATCTTAATTATATATTTATTTCGTTGGTGTTTAAATAAATATATTGTAGTGGGTGTTAACTAATTTAATTAAATTGTAAATAAGTTAGTTAGTTTTAAATTGTAATTGAGGGGTTAGAAGTGACAATACCTGAAACTTAATTAAAAGGGGGAGTTTATATGGAGATAGGGGTCAAAATTGGTCAAAAGACCATTTCTTCTTTTCTGGAAAACAAGGAGACGTGAGAGAGGAGAAAACCAGGGAGAAAAGCTCCAAAATTTAGCAAATTGAAGCTCACTTTCAACTTTGATTGTTCATGCAAGAAACAAATTGAGTTCTCCTTGCATCATACTACATCTAGGTATGAAATTTTGGGGGTTTTGATGGGATTTTCGTGTGTCTCCATTTGGGGTGTGAGTAGGATGGTTAAAATCCGAAATTGGGAGTTTATATGGTGTTAGTTGTTAATGGTTTTCATATTTATAACATCTAAGAACACATTTTTGATCAATCTATGATTTTGGATATCATGGTGTTGATGGGGTGTTGTAAGGTTCATGAGGGATATGAACTTGGAGGTTAAATTAAGTGGGTGAATATGAATTAGATGTTAATGTGAGAATTGTTTTTGATGAAACATATTAATGTGAATCAAAATGAATTGAATTAAGATATGGTGTTTGATGAGGGTTCAAAATGGTGATATTCATATGTTGATAAAGTATGCATATATGGCGTTTGATGAAATGCCAAGTAAGGTATTTAACTTAAATATTAGTTTAAAGTTAATGGTGATATGAAATATGTGTGTGTATAAAATCAACAAGGGTGAATTGATATGATGAAGGGTCATTTGAAAGTAAATTAGATTTAAAATAGTGACAATGGGGTAAATGGGTGTATTTTGACTAGTTGAAGTCAACATTTTGTTAAACCTATAAATTGTGATATAGGAAGCGTTAGTGAAGGTGTTAGTGGAACCAAAAGACCTGGAAAAGAGATATTAGTAGCGGACAACTCATCGGGACAAGGTAAGTCACCCAACTCTTCTACTAATTATGTGTAATGGTGCTTTACATATATGAATGTTTTGTAGAAGATTTGACTTTATGGTGAATAAGTCATGGAGTATTTGTTGATAGACAAATTTAAGCAATAGGAGATATATTGCTTGATTATTGTTGTTATGGTGTTTAAATGCTTGTCTATGATTGACTTGGTGTTTAATTATATGTGTGTTGAATGATTTGAATTAGTTCACATGGTGTGTGAATTATAATTGAGGTTGACTCAAATTGGTGTAATGAATCACAAGTGGTGTGATCATTAAAAGGATTTTTCACAAGGTGTGTGAATGTCCTTGATTGGTGAAATCAAGTTTATTTAATCACAAGTGGTGTGATTTGCTTAAACTTGAGAAATCTTGGGTGTAACAAGATTTAATTGGTGAATTGGGTGAAAACGACCCGTTAGAAAGTCGTTTGTTGTTATTATTATTATTGTCATAAAAAGGTGATCGAAGTTGGATTTTTATGTTCATATGGTGTTATGACATGTATATGGGAGTGTTGAAATGATCGGAATTGAGTGGGAATGATTCCGGGGGTCGGTACGGGTCAAAACGCAGAAAAAAAGTAAAAATTTGCATATTTGTGCAGGTCTGGGAGTAAGTTACGGCGGGCTGGGAGTAACTTACGGCCTGGGTCTGGGCTGGAAGTAACTTACGCCCAGAGCTCTCGGGTTTACGGCCCAGCTTACGGCCATGACCACATTTTGAGTTTTTTTGACCCTTTTGACTTGGGGAACAATTGGGGATTAATTTACTTAGTTCCTATGGATTAATGGGAGCTATTAGGTGATGTAAAAGCGTGTTTAAGCTTGGTGGAAGCTTGGGGCAACGTTAGGGGTGATCTTACTTAGTTCTAACGAACTAACGGTGACTTAATTATGGTGTTTTCAGGTGAACAGAAGTGTTGAAGGCGGATGTGATCGGATCATTTTGCAAGGACTTGGATCAAACATATTTTGGGGTTTAATCTTTGTTGTTTTGAAACAAAGTTTTTGGCGAATAACTTTAAAAGTAAATTGGTTGTTGAATGTTTATACAACATCAATCTTTTGTAAATTTTTTGTAAAGTGGAATGTTCAAAGTGTTTTAATACACTTGATTGTTGAAAAATCTGGGATCTAAACTCTGTTGTTGTTTTAAAAACACGTATCAAACGTGGGTGGATTTAGGGGCTTACAACAGTGCAACTTACTGTTCCGGTAACGATTCCGGCACAGATGTTACACTTCGGCAACAACTGGGAAACTCACTTACAGTTGGTGGAGTTTTCCTACAACAATAGCTACCACACCAGCATCAAGGCAGCGCCTTTTGAGGCACTCTATGGCAGGAAATGCCGATCACACATCTGCTGGGCTGAATTGGGCGACAGTCAGCTCACTGGCAGCAACCGAGAAGATAGTACAGATCAGAAACCGCATGGCAGCAGCTCGCGATCGTCAGAAGAGCTATGCCGACACACGCCGAAAGCCGCTAGAATTTCAGGTAGGAGATAAAGTCTTTCTGAAAGTTTCGCCATGGAAAGGCGTCGTTCGTTTTGGAAAACGAGGCAAACTGAACCCCCGGTAAATTGGACCATTCGAGATCCTAAAGAGGATTGGTCCGGTGGCATACCAACTCAACTTACCAGCCGAACTCAATGGAGTTCACAACGTATTTCACGGTTCGTTGAAGAGCCGGTAGAGATCATGGACCGAGTGGTCAAACAACTTAAACAGAGTCGTATTCCGATTGTCAGGGTCCGATGAAACTCGAAACGCGGACCTGAATTCACGTGGGAACGTGAAGATCAGATGATGCGCAAGTATCCCCATCTCTTCAAACAGATAGCTAAGGCATGTTTACTGCTGATTACAAACATGCGCAAGTATCCCTATCTCTTCAAACAGATAGCAAGTGCTAGCTTTCGTAAGACGCGAACACACATATAACCGGAACTGCTTCATCAGGTGAGTTCATGGCCCCTTTTTACATTTTCTACCTTTGGGGGAGAAAACATTGCATACAAACTGTTTTTGAACAACAACGTACTTTTGGTTACATTTGTACATGCTAATATCGTATATGCATATATGTGGCACTCATCCACAAAACTGATAAGTCCTCATTTAACACACCTCGAACCGTTAATAGCGCGTTGCGCTTAGCGTGGTAATTCTGAATAGTACTATTTGGGTTTGACAAGCCCACTGTTGCGCGCCGTATGGCCACCCCGACTGGAGGTCGGAACAGTGCGAAATTGAGCAAACAACATTGCCATATCTTGGATGGATATGGCGGGAGGCAGCATGTTAGCTTCGGTTGCAAACCCGCACATGGTATAACTCATATTGACTAGCTATCAATGGATATTGCATTGTATTGAAATGTAGACCTGCAAAACAATTATTTTAAACATTTTGATGTTTACTGCTGATAAACATGTGCTCTCACCAACCTTTGTGTTGACCTTTTACTCGCATGTTTTCTCAGGTAGCTAAGGCACGTGCACGAGGAATCTAGGATGCTAGGATGGAGTCCATGCATCTACTATAGTGTCTTAGTCTATTAAACATTTTTTATCATTTGGTTATGTTACTTTATGTATTGTTAAACAACTTAAACCGCTTCCGCAACTAATACTCTGTAATGTTTTGAAAACTGTTTTAACAACGCTTCCGCAGTTTATGAATTTAATTTGTTTTGATTTCTATAATTCTGATTTTACCAAAACTGTTTCATCCAAGTTATTGGATGTACGTATGAAACGAGACATGTAGGTCTCGCAACTGTGTGACCGGAGACTGCGATCCTGCCAGATCAGTCAAGTCGCGCCCTTTCGTTCAGGCCGGGAAGGCCGGGGTGCGACAGATTGTATGGGTGTGTGTGTAACCATGAGTTTGGTATGATTATATATTGTGTGTTTATAAAAACCTATGTGAACATTTATATAATCTAAGGGTTGTGTGTGTGCTTGGAGTCGAGAAAGGAAGCAAGTAAAATTCATGTAATGTTTTATGCATTTATGGGTGATATGAATGGGTATGAGGGTTTGATGTTAATTACCAGAAAGGTGGTGGGATTGAGAGGAAAGTTGTAACATCAATGCCGGAAACGTCACCGAAACAGTGATCTCAACAGTAACGTGAACAGTAGTCAGGTATGAACTATATGTGTTACAATGTGTTTTCATATTCAGATCATGTTTCATTATCATTTTGTGTTATCAAAGAGCAAAACCAGAATCAGTTCAGAAAAGAAGTTCAGAACTATGGTTCATCTGTCAGATAATTATCTGGCATTATATAACCGTCATGTGATTATGTGTTAGGATTTTATTACGTATAAAACGTATGTGAGGCTTTACTGAGCAGAACAACTCAGATGTCGTTACGTGAATGCTAAATCGAAGGATTATTCGTAGAGGTGACGATCTGTACGAATATATCTGAAAGTTTAACGTTCTGAACGATATCCAATAATTAGAAAACAATATTGAAAAGTATAGTTATCGTCGTGTTCGTACGGGTGACGATTCGAACGAATACGCGCGATGACTGTACGATTCGATTTTAAACAATCAATTTAATATTTTTGAAAATTTAAAATAAATAGAAGATATTTAATTAATTTACTAGGAATAACCACCTCAAATAATTTCTAAAACTTTACTTTTAATATCGTGAAGTGTCGTTTCGGAAACGAAAGAAAGACGACGTTTTTACTCGAAACCACGCGAAACCGAACGAACCCGAACGAACCCGGGTATTTTCATACCATTTAATGTGGCATTTAATTCCCCCATCACCCCCCACCTACCAGATTTCAAACACCATTTTCGTTCCACTCTCTCTCTTCTTTCTCTCTCTAGAAACCCAAGCAAGAACTCCTCCATTTCTCCATGAAACCGAGCCATTTTGATGTCTAAACGACCACCCTCACTCGTAGATCACGAAAGTACAACAGATCTAAAGTTATATCCGGTTGATTTGAGGTAAATCCAAGCCTTTTGTTTGGTTTTAAGTGTTTGAAAACCCTAGATCGAGGCCCACCATCTAATCCGCTTTTACACCCTTTCGAACCCTAGGACTCACACACGAACATGTTTAGGGTGCTTAGGAACAAACCCTCTCATCTAACCTAGCCGATTTGTGAGAAACCATGGCTGCCTTGGTAGTTGAGTTCGACAGGCCGAATGGCCAAGAGTCCAGCTCGCCGAAGAGCTAAGTGTAACATCTGTGCCGGAATCGTTACCGGAACAGTAAACTGTACAGTAACTTGTACAGTAACTCAGGTGCAAACTAGGAGAAATACTTAGAAACTATTAACATTCGATGCTAAACATAAACTATTACACGATGTTTCTGAAATTCTGATTTAAACCTTATGGTTTAAACAGTCAGAAACACATCAGACAATCAAAAGCAGATACATACATGCTTGATTTTGTATTATTAGGTTTAAACGTATGTGAGGATAAACAGAACAAAACAATAACAGTTGTTGTTACGGAATGCTAAACTGACGAACTATTCGTATAGGTGACGATCTGTACGAATAGATCTGATAGTTTAACGATATGAAACGATGACTAGAAAGTAGAAAACAAAATCATAAAGTGATACGTACGATCGTGTTCGTACAGTGAGCGCTCTGTACAAAGACGCGCGTAAGTGACGTTTTATGACGAAACGAAACGAAGACGATTCGAACGATAATAAATATAAGGAAATAAAATATTTCCTGTTTTACAATTTTGAAACTCATCAGAAATAAATTAAAATGAAACTACTTTAATTTCAGGCGCGTAAAACAAAATACGTGAACAAATAAATAAAACACGTAAAAATAATAAATTACGACAGTTAATTCAAGGAAATGATATTTAAACACATTATTAAAAATAAATAACTTCCAAACATTTCAAAAATAAGTCTTTTAATTAAATTACGAAATTTCACGCATTACGATCCGGAAACGTGACGAAAACGCGAACCGAGCAAACGAAACGAACCCGAATACCCTCGGGGTATATAAACGTTGAAAGAAATAGTTTCTTTCATTTTCACACATTTCTTTCTCTCTCTAGCTCTCATTCTCGTTCTCTCTCTCTCTAAGATCATCACCTTCAAATCACCATAACTCACTCGTTTGGAGACGAAATCGGGTGTTCTTGGTGGCCACGCGAAGCTCTCATCATCCCCTACAAGGAAGTACAAGAGATCTATGGATTTTTCCGACCATTTTCCAGGTATGAAGTCATGAAAATCTGAAAATATAGGGTTTTCGTAACCCTAGTCGACCCAAGCATTTCAACCGGTTAAACACCCCGCCATGTGAGACATACACCCTCGAAACCACCTTATGGAACACCTTTTGTAAAATCAGTGCCGGAAACGTCACCGGAACAATGATCGTGAACAGTACGTGAACAGTAATCAGGTACAAATCTTATGTAATTCAGTGTATTTCACATTCATATTAAGTTTCAGTATCATTTCATGTTATCGAAACAGTGATATCAGAATCATTTCAGAGAAACAAGTTAAGAACAATGGTTCTTGAGTCAGATAATTATCTGGCAACACAGAATCATCATGTGAATTAATTGTTAGGATCTTATTATGTATTAACGTATGTGAGGCCTTACAGGACAAAACAACACGAATATCGTTAAGTGAATGCTAAACCGACAGATTATTCGTATAGGTGACGATCTGTACGAATAAATCTAAAACTTTAACGTTCTGAATGATATTCGATAATTAGAAAACAATATTGAAAAGTGTAGTTATCGTCGTATTTGATTCGAACAAATACGCGCGATGACCGCGCGGTTCGATTTAAACGTTAAATAAATATTTTGTAAATTAAATAATTAAAAGATATTTAGTTAATTTATTAGGAATCACAACCTAAAATAAATTTTATAATCCTATTTTAAAACCGAGTCGTTTCGTTACGAAAACAACGCGAAACTGACGTTTTTACGAAAAACCACGCGAAACCGAACGAACCCGGGTAATTTCCCCACATTTAATGTGGCATTTATGGCCACACCCACCCCACCTACCAGATTCAAACTCCCTTTCTCGTTCATCTCTCTCTCTTCTTTCTCTCACTAGAACACCAAGCTAGATCTCTCTCATTTCTCCATGAAACCTTGCGTTTTTGGTGTCTAAACGACCACACCAACGCGTAGGTCACGAAAGTACAAGAAGTCCAAGCTTTACATCGCACGAATTGAGGTAAAATTGAGTTTTATTCTGCGATTTTAGGGTTTGAAAACCCTAGAATCGAACCTTTTCTTTGATCGGTTAAACAACCACAAAACCTTAGGAAAAATGCACTACAACATCACACAATGATGTAGGAAGACTGTATGGGTGTAGATTAGCCGATTTGGTTGGGATTAGAGGCTGCACCTGGTTGAGTCCGATCGGCCGAATGGCTCCTCATCAGGCCGACGAATGACTAGGTCATTCGGTCCCCTTTCGCCGAACTAGGGTTCCATTCGACAGCCCCCATTCGCCAATGCTGTTGCCATTCGATAGCCAACCCTCATTCGATCATCATGCTCAGTCGGTCAATCCTACTTCGCCCGAACCAAGACCCATTCGATTATGCCCCATTCGAAACCCTATTCGCCGAATGTCACCTCATTCGACCACAAGGTTCTTTCGATGCTAGGCTCATTCGGCCAGCTCTTATTCGAAGAAATTAAGACCTATTCGACCATCACTCATTCGATCATCACCCATTCGATTGGCTTAACCCTATTCGGCAGCTTCATTCGACTAACTCTTATTCGACCAAGCATACATTCGACCCAAGCCATTCGCTCAAACATCTCTTTTGGCCAATCCACATACCCATTCGAATGAGATGACCTTTAGGCCTAACACATGAACATGGATACATGCGATGTGTGTGTGGGTGCATGGGGTGTTTTACGTGGACCCATGCATGGAGAAACATATTAGGGTTTCTATTTCATGCAAACAACTAAAGAGGGATCATTAAGATTCATTACTCAAGTCTAACGCATCGGGATTTCATCATATTGTCATATGGATCAAAAAAAAACAATAACCTAAGGTTCAGGTGTTATTTAAATATTAACATTTAAACCCTAGGATGTTCTATAAAAATATAACTAACTTAGATGGTTATTAAAAACTATCAAGGGTGTTAGTTCATCAAACCATGATAAGGATCAAGTGAAAAAACAAAGTTCAAATCAAGTGGGTCAAGATGGGGCTCAATGGGCTCAATCTAAACCCGTTATCATGAATAAGTTCACTTTTCTTAAATAAATTTATGCTCGTCATAAAAGAAGTTAAATTATAAATTTTCTTAAAGTAATTAAATGACTTTCCTAAATAAATGTGTAATTTAAATAAATTAAATTGAAAATGTTTACTTTAAGTCTTTAATTGATTAATGTGGGATTTTGGTTATGAATGGGTAATAAGGGTAGCTTAGTTAGAGAAAACCATAGAAACACATTAGTAATCTAAGACACGTAGTTGCACACCGAGACCAAACCCAAGTTAGGACGTTTATTATAAATACTTATCGTCTGCGAATTCTCTTAAAACAAATTCAGGAACCGAAGATACTTAGACTACAACAACGAGCGCGTATTCTGTGGTAATTCAATACAAAGCAACACAGGTGAGTTCATTGCCCCTTTTCTAACATTTTTGTTTTAAAACGCGGGGCTGAGAAGCATGCGTAAACTGTTTTTATTTAAACTGTTTATTTAAATGCTTTTATTTATTATATGTTTTACATATATATATTTGTTGATACTCCTAGACTCCTGTCTAGGAAATTATTAAACAGATCAAATTATCAAATTATTTAAAGTACTCTTATGAGTAATACTTTAATTTAAACTTTAAATCAACCCTTAGTTCATAAATCTCCAATTCAAGAATCTAAACTCAAAGTGGAATCAAAAGAACAAAATCAAAAGATCGTATTCAAGGGAATCATAACTCAGTGTGTGATCTGAGACCCAAGAATCATAATCAAATCGTCTATCATTGAAAATCATGGGAATTCAAAGAATCAAGAATCATGAGACTCAGGAAATCAGAAATCATAAATGTGTGTGAATCATTGAAGTAATGAAATCATTATGATCTAATGAACTCATTAATACTCAAGTCAAGGTGGATGTCAGTTGTATATGGAATCAAGACCACGTGTAACACACATATAAAGTCCCTCTCAGGTATAGAAGACTCTTGTAGTCAGGCTATACGGGCAATAACATGAACGATCAAATGGAATCAATATCAAAGTCAAAATCAAGTGAATCAAGAGATCAAGAATCAAAGGATATCCTTAAAGTCCCCGCATGTACAGAAGACCTTTGGGTCAAGCTGTAAGGGCAAAACATTAAAGTCCCCGCATGTACAGAAGACCTTTGGGTCAAGCTGTAAGGGCAAAAACATTAAAATCCCGTTCAGTTCAGGTGTACTCCTTGTGAGTTATGCCTGACATGGGTCACGTGTGAGAGGTTACAACTTGGACAACCACCAACAACTAAGTCTAACTGATTGAGTAAAATCATATCCAATCATCATGTCTTAGTTGTATTTAAATGTTTTATTTAATTATTTAATTAAATATTTGACATTTACTATTATCACTGACTTTTGGGAAATCCTATATCTATGATCAAAATCAAGAGGATCAAAGGCAAATCAGGTTTCAAAATCATAATCAAATACAGAGGTGTTGGGTAAAAATGCCTAATTATCATTAACAACAGTGTCATATGCATATTAGTATGTGGTGGGATAGCGTCTGGGCTTGACCCTTTCGTGATTCCCTATATATAAGCATACCGATGTGGATATTACATGTGGAGTTAATGAGGTTAGGGTCTTTACCGAAAGAGGTTTTCAAATCATTTTCAAATCATAAAACTATATGAACTCACCAACCATGTGTTGACTTTATTTTTGCATGACTTCTCAGGTGACGAACAGGTCAACTAAGGAGTTATTCCTTTTGGACTAGAACTTCAGATAGAAGGCTTAGCATTTTGGACCTGCATTATTTTGAAGACATCATTATGCAAATTATTTTGTATATCTTGTGTAAATACAAGATAGAAATACATGATGTTAATGGCAGATTTACATTGTTAAATTATAAACAATACTGATGTAATTTAACTTTGTAATTCTATTATGTTTAGCATTTCTCATTTGTATCATGTGCAATGTAAACAATCTGATCATCACGATTATCACTCACGATATCGCGCCCCGGGAACTTTCCGCCCGACGGGACAACCGATCCTATCCCGCCGGCTCGGGGTGTGACAGATTGGTATCAGAGCCATGGTTATAGAGAAATATAGGTCATTTGTTTAAACGGTTTGGCCTAGACTATAACCTAGGGACCCTGCATGTAGAGAACTTAGGATTTAAGACTTATTGCATTGCGTCTTCTGCATTCGATCATTGCACTAACCAATATTCATTTGGTTATGATCAGAATGCCGCCACGAAGACAACCTCCGCTGTTGACCTCAACACAAGACCAAGCTCCACACTCCTCGACACCATCGCCAAATGACTCACCACCGCCACCTCCTCCACCGCCTCCACCTCCTCCTCCACTGATCACAGAGGCATCAGGTTCAGGCACGACCCCTATACTGGATCCTACCACCATCGCTTTGGTGACCCTACTGAGCAGTCAGATGACCAGTCAGATGAAGGAAGCGATACCGGAGATGTTCAACCTTCTCCGTAATGAGATCAAAAACACTGGCAATTCATCAGGAGAAGCCAGTGGGAATACTGGTGGTACTTCTCACTATTCCTACAAGACTTTTGTAGAATGCAAACCGCCTAGTTTTAGCGGATCTGAAGGAGCCGTTGGATTAATCCAATGGATCGAAAAGATTGAGACTACTCTGGATCTCTGTAGCTGTCCAGAGCACCATAAGGTCCGCTATTCTGCTGGAACATTCAACAAGCGGGCTTTGACTTGGTGGAATGGTCAAATCAATGCCCGGGGAAGAGAAGAAGCGATGGCCATGCCATGGGAAGATTTTAAGACTCTGCTAAGGACCGAATTCTGCCCAAAGAATGAACTGCAAAAGTTGGAGGTTGAACTGTCCAACCATGTGATGAAAGGGGCAGATCATATGGGGTATACTACTCGTTACCACGAGTTAGTTGCTTTGGTGCCCGACATGGTACCTACTTTGGAGAAGAGGATTGATAGATATGTGGGTGGACTTCCTGCCTGCATTCAGGGAATGGTGGTTTCAGCCAACCCTACTACTGTTGAGTCTGCAGTGAGACTGTCTGGAAAACTCACTGATTTGATGGTTGCCTCTGGAGTTCTGAAGAAAGAGGCTGACACCGGGAAGCGCAAGGAAGAGTCTTCAAAGAAACCACAACATCAGCAACACCCAAAGAAGAAGCAGAAATTTATCAAGAATTACACTATGGCTACTCCCCTGAATCAAGTAGCAGCGGCACAACAAAATGTGCCCAAAAGGCAGTATACTGGCCCACATCCTTTGTGTACTAAGTGCCAGTATCATCACAATGCTAACACTCCCTGCAGGCAATGCACGGGATGTGGAAGGAAGGGCCATTGGGTTCAGCAATGCCGGATGACACCTAATCCAGCAGTCAACAATGCTGCTCTAGCTCTCCCTCCACCAGCCAATCAGAACAACGGTGGATGCTTCAACTGTGGCGAACAAGGCCATTTTGCAAAGAACTGCCCGAAGAAGGCTCAACAAGCAGTTCAAGCTCCTCGTGGAAGAGCTTTTGTTATTGGAGCACCAGCTGCACGCCAGGACCCAAATGTGGTCACTGGTACGTTTCTCTTACATAACTTTTATGCATCTGTTCTATTTGACACTGGTGCGGATCAGAGTTTTATCTCTGCCGATTTTGCATGCCAACTAGATTCTATAGAGGAACAGTTAGACTCCCCTTACATTATAGAAGTAGCTAACGGAAAACAGATCACAGTTAGTACAGTTCACAGGAATTGCCCATTGACACTTAATGGTCATACATTTGCCATCGACTTGATACCGATGGAGTTGGGTAGTTTTGACATCATTGTTGGGATGGATTGGCTTTCCTCTAACCGAGTGGAAGTCATCTGTTCTGAGAAGTTGCTTCGAGTTCCATTACCAGATGATCGTGTATTGGAAGTCAGAGGGGATCAAGCAAAACGAAGTGTCAAAATCATTTCCTGCATAAAGGCGCGTAAGTGTTTACAGAAGAAGTGTGTAGCTTTCTTGGCTCATGTAGTGGAAAAAGAGAAAGACAAGAAGAAGATACAAGACGTACCAGTAGTGAAGGAATATCCAGAAGTATTTCCTGAAGACCTACCAGGTTTGCCTCCTGTGCGACCGGTAGAGTTCCGAATTGACTTAGTTCCTGGAGCAACTCCTGTTGCTAAATCTCCTTATCGGTTAGCACCTTCGGAGATGCAGGAATTATCGAATCAGTTGCAAGAGTTATTGGACAAAGGATTCATTAGACCGAGCTACTCGCCTTGGGGAGCTCCGGTCTTATTCGTGAAGAAGAAAGACGGATCGTTCAGAATGTGCATAGATTACAGAGAGCTGAACAAACTAACCATCAAGAATCGGTATCCGTTGCCGAGGATTGATGATTTGTTTGACCAACTGCAAGGAGCTCAGTACTTCTCTAAGATTGACTTGCGGTCTGGTTATCATCAGCTTAGAGTTCAAGATGAAGACATACCGAAGACGGCATTCCGAACCAGATACGGACATTACGAATTTTTAGTGATGCCTTTCGGATTAACGAATGCACCAGCAGTTTTCATGGATCTCATGAACCGAGTGTGCAAGCCGTATTTAGATCAGATTGTTATTGTCTTTATCGATGACATACTGATTTATTCCAAGAGCAAAGCAGAACACGAGCAACATCTCAGAAAGATCTTGGAACTGTTGACAGAACAGAAGCTTTACGCCAAGTTCTCTAAATGTGAATTTTGGCTAAGGGAAGTTCAATTTCTGGGACACGTAGTCAACAGTGAGGGAATACACGTAGATCCTGCCAAGATTGAAGCAATAAAGAACTGGGACACTCCGAGAACGCCAACGGAGATACGGTCTTTTCTGGGATTGGCGGGTTATTATAGAAGGTTCATCTCGAACTTTTCTAAGATAGCTTTGCCTCTCACTAAGTTAACTCAGAAAAGAGAACCGTTTGTCTGGGAGCAGAAACAAGAAGATGCTTTCCAGATGTTGAAACAGAAATTGTGTGATGCTCCAATCCTATCACTCCCGGAAGGATGTGATGACTTTGTCGTTTACTGTGATGCATCCCATCAGGGACTTGGTTGCGTATTAATGCAACGGGACAAAGTGATCGCCTATGCATCAAGACAGTTGAAAGTTCATGAGAAGAACTACACTACTCATGATCTTGAACTGGGAGCTGTAATCTTCGCATTGAAGATTTGGAGACATTACCTATATGGCACTAAGTGTACCATATTTACTGATCACAAGAGTCTGCAACATATTTTTGATCAGAAGGAGCTCAACATGCGACAACGCCGTTGGGTTGAACTTCTGAATGATTACGACTGCACGATTAAATATCATCCGGGAAAGGCGAACGTGGTAGCTGATGCCTTGAGCCGGAAGGAACGGGTCAAACCCTTACGCGTTAGAGCTATGGGGATGACTGTGCAGACCAGTTTACAAGACAGGATCATTCAAGCTCAACAGGAATCAGTTGATAGAGGAAACTTGAAGAAAGAACTTGACTGCGGAGCAGAGAAACATTTAGAGACCAAGTCTGATGGAATGATCTACTATCAGGATCGTATATGGATCCCGGCGGTAGATGAATTGAGAAAACTTATCTTCGATGAGGCACACAAGACTAAGTACTCTGTTCATCCAGGCGCTGATAAAATGTATCAAGAATTGCGTGGATTTTATTGGTGGCCAGGAATGAAGAAAGACATAGCCGAGTACGTCGGTCGGTGTCTGACGTGTGCGAAGGTAAAGGCGGAACACCAGAAACCGTCTGGTTTACTGGAACAGCCTGAGATTCCGCTCTGGAAGTGGGAGCAAATAGCTATGGACTTCATTACCAAGCTACCCCGCACTTCCAGTGGACACAATACAATATGGGTGATCATTGATCGTTTAACAAAATCTGCTCACTTCTTGCCGATGCGTGAAACCTTCACGATGGATAAACTGGCAAGATTATATATCAATGAGATAGTGGTACGCCATGGTGTGCCATTGTCAATTATTTCTGATAGAGACAGCAGATTTACTTCAAGGTTCTGGCAATCACTGCAGAAATCTCTAGGGACACAGTTAAATCTGAGTACAGCTTACCATCCACAAACGGACGGCCAAAGCGAACGTACGATTCAGACCCTAGAGGATATGTTAAGAACCTGTATTTTAGACTTCGGTGGGAATTGGGATTCTCATTTGCCACTGATTGAGTTCTCCTACAATAACAGTTATCATAGCAGTATCGGATGTGCACCATTCGAGGCTCTCTATGGCCGGAAATGTCGATCACCGATCTGTTGGACTGAAGTTGGAGACAATCGAATAACTGGGCCAGAACTTATTCAGGAAACCACTGACAAGATTGCTCAGATTCAGAGAAGATTGCAAGCTACAAGAAGTCGACAGAAAAGCTACGCTGACAAACGGCGTAAGCCGTTGGAATTCCAAGTGGGGGACCGTGTCATGTTAAAGGTTTCCCCATGGAAGGGTGTAGTGCGCTTTGGAAAGAAAGGCAAGTTAGCACCACGATACGTGGGACCGTTCGAAATCGTCGAACGTATTGGTCCTGTGGCGTATAGACTGAGATTACCAGATGAACTCAGTGGTGTGCATGATGTGTTTCACGTCTCGAACTTAAAGAAATGCCTTGCTGACGAATCACTCGTCATTCCACTCGAAGAAATTCAAGTTGATGATCAGTTACAATTTATCGAAGAACCTTTAGAGATTATGGATCGCAAAGTCAAGCAACTTAGGCGAAGCCGTATTCCGATAGTAAAGGTTCGATGGAATTCAAGACGCGGACCCGAATTTACTTGGGAACGTGAAGATCACATGAAGTTAAAGTATCCCCAACTGTTTGAAGAGGAAGCTGTACCCGATAACAATTCTTAAATTTCGGGACGAAATTTCTTTAACAAGGGGAGACTGTAACATCAGTGCCGGAAACGTCACCGGAACAATGATCGTGAACAGTACGTGAACAGTAATCAGGTACAAATCTTATGTAATTCAGTGTATTTCACATTCATATTAAGTTTCAGTATCATTTCATGTTATCGAAACAGTGATATCAGAATCATTTCAGAGAAACAAGTTAAGAACAATGGTTCTTGAGTCAGATAATTATCTGGCAACACAGAATCATCATGTGAATTAATTGTTAGGATCTTATTATGTATTAACGTATGTGAGGCCTTACAGGACAAAACAACACGAATATCGTTAAGTGAATGCTAAACCGACAGATTATTCGTATAGGTGACGATCTGTACGAATAAATCTAAAAGTTTAACGTTCTGAATGATATTCGATAATTAGAAAACAATATTGAAAAGTGTAGTTATCGTCGTATTTGATTCGAACAAATACGCGCGATGACCGCGCGGTTCGATTTAAACGTTAAATAAATATTTTGTAAATTAAATAATTAAAAGATATTTAGTTAATTTATTAGGAATCACAACCTAAAATAAATTTTATAATCCTATTTTAAAACCGAGTCGTTTCGTTACGAAAACAACGCGAAACTGACGTTTTTACGCAAAACCACGCGAACCCGAACGAACCCGGGTAATTTCCCCACATTTAATGTGGCATTTATGGCCACACCCACCCCACCTACCAGATTCAAACTCCCTTTCTCGTTCATCTCTCTCTCTTCTTTCTCTCACTAGAACACCAAGCTAGATCTCTCTCATTTCTCCATGAAACCTTGCGTTTTTGGTGTCTAAACGACCACACCAACGCGTAGGTCACGAAAGTACAAGAAGTCCAAGCTTTACATCGCACGAATTGAGGTAAAATTGAGTTTTATTCTGCGATTTTAGGGTTTGAAAACCCTAGAATCGAACCTTTTCTTTGATCGGTTAAACAACCACAAAACCTTAGGAAAAATGCACTACAACATCACACAATGATGTAGGAAGACTGTATGGGTGTAGATTAGCCGATTTGGTTGGGATTAGAGGCTGCACCTGGTTGAGTCCGATCGGCCGAATGGCTCCTCATCAGGCCGACGAATGACTAGGTCATTCGGTCCCCTTTCGCCGAACTAGGGTTCCATTCGACAGCCCCCATTCGCCAATGCTGTTGCCATTCGATAGCCAACCCTCATTCGATCATCATGCTCAGTCGGTCAATCCTACTTCGCCCGAACCAAGACCCATTCGATTATGCCCCATTCGAAACCCTATTCGCCGAATGTCACCTCATTCGACCACAAGGTTCTTTCGATGCTAGGCTCATTCGGCCAGCTCTTATTCGCAGAAATTAAGACCTATTCGACCATCACTCATTCGATCATCACCCATTCGATTGGCTTAACCCTATTCGGCAGCTTCATTCGACTAACTCTTATTCGACCAAGCATACATTCGACCCAAGCCATTTGCTCAAACATCTCTTTCGGCCAATCCACATACCCATTCGAATGAGATGACCTTTAGGCCTAACACATGAACATGGATACATGCGATGTGTGTGTGGGTGTATGGGGTGTTTTACGTGGACCCATGCATGGAGAAACATATTAGGGTTTCTATTTCATGCAAACAACTAAAGAGGGATCATTAAGATTCATTACTCAAGTCTAACGCATCGGGATTTCATCATATTGTCATATGGATCAAAAAAAAACAATAACCTAAGGTTCAGGTGTTATTTAAATATTAACATTTAAACCCTAGGATGTTCTATAAAAATATAACTAACTTAGATGGTTATTAAAAACTATCAAGGGTGTTAGTTCATCAAACCATGATAGGGATCAAGTGAAAAAACAAAGTTCAAATCAAGTGGGTCAAGATGGGGCTCAATGGGCTCAATCTAAACCCGTTATCATGAATAAGTTCACTTTTCTTAAATAAATTTATGCTCGTCATAAAAGAAGTTAAATTATAAATTTTCTTAAAGTAATTAAATGACTTTCCTAAATAAATGTGTAATTTAAATAAATTAAATTGAAAATGTTTACTTTAAGTCTTTAATTGATTAATGTGGGATTTTGGTTATGAATGGGTAATAAGGGTAGCTTAGTTAGAGAAAACCATAGAAACACATTAGTAATCTAAGACACGTAGTTGCACACCGAGACCAAACCCAAGTTAGGACGTTTATTATAAATACTTATCGTCTGCGAATTCTCTTAAAACAAATTCAGGAACCGAAGATACTTAGACTACAACAACGAGCGCGTATTCTGTGGTAATTCAATACAAAGCAACACAGGTGAGTTCATTGCCCCTTTTCTAACATTTTTGTTTTAAAACGCGGGGCTGAGAAGCATGCGTAAACTGTTTTTATTTAAACTGTTTATTTAAATGCTTTTATTTATTATATGTTTTACATATATATATTTGTTGATACTCCTAGACTCCTGTCTAGGAAATTATTAAACAGATCAAATTATCAAATTATTTAAAGTACTCTTATGAGTAATACTTTAATTTAAACTTTAAATCAACCCTTAGTTCATAAATCTCCAATTCAAGAATCTAAACTCAAAGTGGAATCAAAAGAACAAAATCAAAAGATCGTATTCAAGGGAATCATAACTCAGTGTGTGATCTGAGACCCAAGAATCATAATCAAATCGTCTATCATTGAAAATCATGGGAATTCAAAGAATCAAGAATCATGAGACTCAGGAAATCAGAAATCATAAATGTGTGTGAATCATTGAAGTAATGAAATCATTATGATCTAATGAACTCATTAATACTCAAGTCAAGGTGGATGTCAGTTGTATATGGAATCAAGACCACGTGTAACACACATATAAAGTCCCTCTCAGGTATAGAAGACTCTTGTAGTCAGGCTATACGGGCAATAACATGAACGATCAAATGGAATCAATATCAAAGTCAAAATCAAGTGAATCAAGAGATCAAGAATCAAAGGATATCCTTAAAG
Organism: Mikania micrantha; assembly: GCA_009363875.1. Classification (NCBI taxonomy): domain Eukaryota; kingdom Viridiplantae; phylum Streptophyta; class Magnoliopsida; order Asterales; family Asteraceae; genus Mikania; species Mikania micrantha. Next base: position 789,016 of record CM018696.1, on the reverse strand, counting down.
TCCCCGCATGTACAGAAGACCTTTGGGTCAAGCTGTAAGGGCAAAACATTAAAGTCCCCGCATGTACAGAAGACCTTTGGGTCAAGCTGTAAGGGCAAAAACATTAAAATCCCGTTCAGTTCAGGTGTACTCCTTGTGAGTTATGCCTGACATGGGTCACGTGTGAGAGGTTACAACTTGGACAACCACCAACAACTAAGTCTAACTGATTGAGTAAAATCATATCCAATCATCATGTCTTAGTTGTATTTAAATGTTTTATTTAATTATTTAATTAAATATTTGACATTTACTATTATCACTGACTTTTGGGAAATCATATATCTATGATCAAAATCAAGAGGATCAAAGGCAAATCAGGTTTCAAAATCATAATCAAATACAGAGGTGTTGGGTAAAAATGCCTAATTATCATTAACAACAGTGTCATATGCATATTAGTATGTGGTGGGATAGCGTCTGGGCTTGACCCTTTCGTGATTCCCTATATATAAGCATACCGATGTGGATATTACATGTGGAGTTAATGAGGTTAGGGTCTTTACCGAAAGAGGTTTTCAAATCATTTTCAAATCATAAAACTATATGAACTCACCAACCATGTGTTGACTTTATTTTTGCATGACTTCTCAGGTGACGAACAGGTCAACTAAGGAGTTATTCCTTTTGGACTAGAACTTCAGATAGAAGGCTTAGCATTTTGGACCTGCATTATTTTGAAGACATCATTATGCAAATTATTTTGTATATCTTGTGTAAATACAAGATAGAAATACATGATGTTAATGGCAGATTTACATTGTTAAATTATAAACAATACTGATGTAATTTAACTTTGTAATTCTATTATGTTTAGCATTTCTCATTTGTATCATGTGCAATGTAAACAATCTGATCATCACGATTATCACTCACGATATCGCGCCCCGGGAACTTTCCGCCCGACGGGACAACCGATCCTATCCCGCCGGCTCGGGGTGTGACAGATTGGTATCAGAGCCATGGTTATAGAGAAATATAGGTCATTTGTTTAAACGGTTTGGCCTAGACTATAACCTAGGGACCCTGCATGTAGAGAACTTAGGATTTAAGACTTATTGCATTGCGTCTTCTGCATTCGATCATTGCACTAACCAATATTCATTTGGTTATGATCAGAATGCCGCCACGAAGACAACCTCCGCTGTTGACCTCAACACAAGACCAAGCTCCACACTCCTCGACACCATCGCCAAATGACTCACCACCGCCACCTCCTCCACCGCCTCCACCTCCTCCTCCACTGATCACAGAGGCATCAGGTTCAGGCACGACCCCTATACTGGATCCTACCACCATCGCTTTGGTGACCCTACTGAGCAGTCAGATGACCAGTCAGATGAAGGAAGCGATACCGGAGATGTTCAACCTTCTCCGTAATGAGATCAAAAACACTGGCAATTCATCAGGAGAAGCCAGTGGGAATACTGGTGGTACTTCTCACTATTCCTACAAGACTTTTGTAGAATGCAAACCGCCTAGTTTTAGCGGATCTGAAGGAGCCGTTGGATTAATCCAATGGATCGAAAAGATTGAGACTACTCTGGATCTCTGTAGCTGTCCAGAGCACCATAAGGTCCGCTATTCTGCTGGAACATTCAACAAGCGGGCTTTGACTTGGTGGAATGGTCAAATCAATGCCGGGGAAGAGAAGAAGCGATGGCCATGCCATGGGAAGATTTTAAGACTCTGCTAAGGACCGAATTCTGCCCAAAGAATGAACTGCAAAAGTTGGAGGTTGAACTGTCCAACCATGTGATGAAAGGGGCAGATCATATGGGGTATACTACTCGTTACCACGAGTTAGTTGCTTTGGTGCCCGACATGGTACCTACTTTGGAGAAGAGGATTGATAGATATGTGGGTGGACTTCCTGCCTGCATTCAGGGAATGGTGGTTTCAGCCAACCCTACTACTGTTGAGTCTGCAGTGAGACTGTCTGGAAAACTCACTGATTTGATGGTTGCCTCTGGAGTTCTGAAGAAAGAGGCTGACACCGGGAAGCGCAAGGAAGAGTCTTCAAAGAAACCACAACATCAGCAACACCCAAAGAAGAAGCAGAAATTTATCAAGAATTACACTATGGCTACTCCCCTGAATCAAGTAGCAGCGGCACAACAAAATGTGCCCAAAAGGCAGTATACTGGCCCACATCCTTTGTGTACTAAGTGCCAGTATCATCACAATGCTAACACTCCCTGCAGGCAATGCACGGGATGTGGAAGGAAGGGCCATTGGGTTCAGCAATGCCGGATGACACCTAATCCAGCAGTCAACAATGCTGCTCTAGCTCTCCCTCCACCAGCCAATCAGAACAACGGTGGATGCTTCAACTGTGGCGAACAAGGCCATTTTGCAAAGAACTGCCCGAAGAAGGCTCAACAAGCAGTTCAAGCTCCTCGTGGAAGAGCTTTTGTTATTGGAGCACCAGCTGCACGCCAGGACCCAAATGTGGTCACTGGTACGTTTCTCTTACATAACTTTTATGCATCTGTTCTATTTGACACTGGTGCGGATCAGAGTTTTATCTCTGCCGATTTTGCATGCCAACTAGATTCTATAGAGGAACAGTTAGACTCCCCTTACATTATAGAAGTAGCTAACGGAAAACAGATCACAGTTAGTACAGTTCACAGGAATTGCCCATTGACACTTAATGGTCATACATTTGCCATCGACTTGATACCGATGGAGTTGGGTAGTTTTGACATCATTGTTGGGATGGATTGGCTTTCCTCTAACCGAGTGGAAGTCATCTGTTCTGAGAAGTTGCTTCGAGTTCCATTACCAGATGATCGTGTATTGGAAGTCAGAGGGGATCAAGCAAAACGAAGTGTCAAAATCATTTCCTGCATAAAGGCGCGTAAGTGTTTACAGAAGAAGTGTGTAGCTTTCTTGGCTCATGTAGTGGAAAAAGAGAAAGACAAGAAGAAGATACAAGACGTACCAGTAGTGAAGGAATATCCAGAAGTATTTCCTGAAGACCTACCAGGTTTGCCTCCTGTGCGACCGGTAGAGTTCCGAATTGACTTAGTTCCTGGAGCAACTCCTGTTGCTAAATCTCCTTATCGGTTAGCACCTTCGGAGATGCAGGAATTATCGAATCAGTTGCAAGAGTTATTGGACAAAGGATTCATTAGACCGAGCTACTCGCCTTGGGGAGCTCCGGTCTTATTCGTGAAGAAGAAAGACGGATCGTTCAGAATGTGCATAGATTACAGAGAGCTGAACAAACTAACCATCAAGAATCGGTATCCGTTGCCGAGGATTGATGATTTGTTTGACCAACTGCAAGGAGCTCAGTACTTCTCTAAGATTGACTTGCGGTCTGGTTATCATCAGCTTAGAGTTCAAGATGAAGACATACCGAAGACGGCATTCCGAACCAGATACGGACATTACGAATTTTTAGTGATGCCTTTCGGATTAACGAATGCACCAGCAGTTTTCATGGATCTCATGAACCGAGTGTGCAAGCCGTATTTAGATCAGATTGTTATTGTCTTTATCGATGACATACTGATTTATTCCAAGAGCAAAGCAGAACACGAGCAACATCTCAGAAAGATCTTGGAACTGTTGACAGAACAGAAGCTTTACGCCAAGTTCTCTAAATGTGAATTTTGGCTAAGGGAAGTTCAATTTTTGGGACACGTAGTCAACAGTGAGGGAATACACGTAGATCCTGCCAAGATTGAAGCAATAAAGAACTGGGACACTCCGAGAACGCCAACGGAGATACGGTCTTTTCTGGGATTGGCGGGTTATTATAGAAGGTTCATCTCGAACTTTTCTAAGATAGCTTTGCCTCTCACTAAGTTAACTCAGAAAAGAGAACCGTTTGTCTGGGAGCAGAAACAAGAAGATGCTTTCCAGATGTTGAAACAGAAATTGTGTGATGCTCCAATCCTATCACTCCCGGAAGGATGTGATGACTTTGTCGTTTACTGTGATGCATCCCATCAGGGACTTGGTTGCGTATTAATGCAACGGGACAAAGTGATCGCCTATGCATCAAGACAGTTGAAAGTTCATGAGAAGAACTACACTACTCATGATCTTGAACTGGGAGCTGTAATCTTCGCATTGAAGATTTGGAGACATTACCTATATGGCACTAAGTGTACCATATTTACTGATCACAAGAGTCTGCAACATATTTTGATCAGAAGGAGCTCAACATGCGACAACGCCGTTGGGTTGAACTTCTGAATGATTACGACTGCACGATTAATATCATCCGGGAAAGGCGAACGTGGTAGCTGATGCCTTGAGCCGGAAGGAACGGGTCAAACCCTTACGCGTTAGAGCTATGGGGATGACTGTGCAGACCAGTTTACAAGACAGGATCATTCAAGCTCAACAGGAATCAGTTGATAGAGGAAACTTGAAGAAAGAACTTGACTGCGGAGCAGAGAAACATTTAGAGACCAAGTCTGATGGAATGATCTACTATCAGGATCGTATATGGATCCCGGCGGTAGATGAATTGAGAAAACTTATCTTCGATGAGGCACACAAGACTAAGTACTCTGTTCATCCAGGCGCTGATAAAATGTATCAAGAATTGCGTGGATTTTATTGGTGGCCAGGAATGAAGAAAGACATAGCCGAGTACGTCGGTCGGTGTCTGACGTGTGCGAAGGTAAAGGCGGAACACCAGAAACCGTCTGGTTTACTGGAACAGCCTGAGATTCCGCTCTGGAAGTGGGAGCAAATAGCTATGGACTTCATTACCAAGCTACCCCGCACTTCCAGTGGACACAATACAATATGGGTGATCATTGATCGTTTAACAAAATCTGCTCACTTCTTGCCGATGCGTGAAACCTTCACGATGGATAAACTGGCAAGATTATATATCAATGAGATAGTGGTACGCCATGGTGTGCCATTGTCAATTATTTCTGATAGAGACAGCAGATTTACTTCAAGGTTCTGGCAATCACTGCAGAAATCTCTAGGGACACAGTTAAATCTGAGTACAGCTTACCATCCACAAACGGACGGCCAAAGCGAACGTACGATTCAGACCCTAGAGGATATGTTAAGAACCTGTATTTTAGACTTCGGTGGGAATTGGGATTCTCATTTGCCACTGATTGAGTTCTCCTACAATAACAGTTATCATAGCAGTATCGGATGTGCACCATTCGAGGCTCTCTATGGCCGGAAATGTCGATCACCGATCTGTTGGACTGAAGTTGGAGACAATCGAATAACTGGGCCAGAACTTATTCAGGAAACCACTGACAAGATTGCTCAGATTCAGAGAAGATTGCAAGCTACAAGAAGTCGACAGAAAAGCTACGCTGACAAACGGCGTAAGCCGTTGGAATTCCAAGTGGGGGACCGTGTCATGTTAAAGGTTTCCCCATGGAAGGGTGTAGTGCGCTTTGGAAAGAAAGGCAAGTTAGCACCACGATACGTGGGACCGTTCGAAATCGTCGAACGTATTGGTCCTGTGGCGTATAGACTGAGATTACCAGATGAACTCAGTGGTGTGCATGATGTGTTTCACGTCTCGAACTTAAAGAAATGCCTTGCTGACGAATCACTCGTCATTCCACTCGAAGAAATTCAAGTTGATGATCAGTTACAATTTATCGAAGAACCTTTAGAGATTATGGATCGCAAAGTCAAGCAACTTAGGCGAAGCCGTATTCCGATAGTAAAGGTTCGATGGAATTCAAGACGCGGACCCGAATTTACTTGGGAACGTGAAGATCACATGAAGTTAAAGTATCCCCAACTGTTTGAAGAGGAAGCTGTACCCGATAACAATTCTTAAATTTCGGGACGAAATTTCTTTAACAAGGGGAGACTGTAACATCAGTGCCGGAAACGTCACCGGAACAATGATCGTGAACAGTACGTGAACAGTAATCAGGTACAAATCTTATGTAATTCAGTGTATTTCACATTCATATTAAGTTTCAGTATCATTTCATGTTATCGAAACAGTGATATCAGAATCATTTCAGAGAAACAAGTTAAGAACAATGGTTCTTGAGTCAGATAATTATCTGGCAACACAGAATCATCATGTGAATTAATTGTTAGGATCTTATTATGTATTAACGTATGTGAGGCCTTACAGGACAAAACAACACGAATATCGTTAAGTGAATGCTAAACCGACAGATTATTCGTATAGGTGACGATCTGTACGAATAAATCTAAAAGTTTAACGTTCTGAATGATATTCGATAATTAGAAAACAATATTGAAAAGTGTAGTTATCGTCGTATTTGATTCGAACAAATACGCGCGATGACCGCGCGGTTCGATTTAAACGTTAAATAAATATTTTGTAAATTAAATAATTAAAAGATATTTAGTTAATTTATTAGGAATCACAACCTAAAATAAATTTTATAATCCTATTTTAAAACCGAGTCGTTTCGTTACGAAAACAACGCGAAACTGACGTTTTTACGCAAAACCACGCGAACCCGAACGAACCCGGGTAATTTCCCCACATTTAATGTGGCATTTATGGCCACACCCACCCCACCTACCAGATTCAAACTCCTTTCTCGTTCATCTCTCTCTCTTCTTTCTCTCACTAGAACACCAAGCTAGATCTCTCTCATTTCTCCATGAAACCTTGCGTTTTTGGTGTCTAAACGACCACACCAACGCGTAGGTCACGAAAGTACAAGAAGTCCAAGCTTTACATCGCACGAATTGAGGTAAAATTGAGTTTTATTCTGCGATTTTAGGGTTTGAAAACCCTAGAATCGAACCTTTTCTTTGATCGGTTAAACAACCACAAAACCTTAGGAAAAATGCACTACAACATCACACAATGATGTAGGAAGACTGTATGGGTGTAGATTAGCCGATTTGGTTGGGATTAGAGGCTGCACCTGGTTGAGTCCGATCGGCCGAATGGCTCCTCATCAGGCCGACGAATGACTAGGTCATTCGGTCCCCTTTCGCCGAACTAGGGTTCCATTCGACAGCCCCCATTCGCCAATGCTGTTGCCATTCGATAGCCAACCCTCATTCGATCATCATGCTCAGTCGGTCAATCCTACTTCGCCCGAACCAAGACCCATTCGATTATGCCCCATTCGAAACCCTATTCGCCGAATGTCACCTCATTCGACCACAAGGTTCTTTCGATGCTAGGCTCATTCGGCCAGCTCTTATTCGCAGAAATTAAGACCTATTCGACCATCACTCATTCGATCATCACCCATTCGATGGCTTAACCCTATTCGGCAGCTTCATTCGACTAACTCTTATTCGACCAAGCATACATTCGACCCAAGCCATTTGCTCAAACATCTCTTTCGGCCAATCCACATACCCATTCGAATGAGATGACCTTTAGGCCTAACACATGAACATGGATACATGCGATGTGTGTGTGGGTGCATGGGGTGTTTTACGTGGACCCATGCATGGAGAAACATATTAGGGTTTCTATTTCATGCAAACAACTAAAGAGGGATCATTAAGATTCATTACTCAAGTCTAACGCATCGGGATTTCATCATATTGTCATATGGATCAAAAAAAAACAATAACCTAAGGTTCAGGTGTTATTTAAATATTAACATTTAAACCCTAGGATGTTCTATAAAAATATAACTAACTTAGATGGTTATTAAAAACTATCAAGGGTGTTAGTTCATCAAACCATGATAAGGATCAAGTGAAAAAACAAAGTTCAAATCAAGTGGGTCAAGATGGGGCTCAATGGGCTCAATCTAAACCCGTTATCATGAATAAGTTCACTTTTCTTAAATAAATTTATGCTCGTCATAAAAGAAGTTAAATTATAAATTTTCTTAAAGTAATTAAATGACTTTCCTAAATAAATGTGTAATTTAAATAAATTAAATTGAAAATGTTTACTTTAAGTCTTTAATTGATTAATGTGGGATTTTGGTTATGAATGGGTAATAAGGGTAGCTTAGTTAGAGAAAACCATAGAAACACATTAGTAATCTAAGACACGTAGTTGCACACCGAGACCAAACCCAAGTTAGGACGTTTATTATAAATACTTATCGTCTGCGAATTCTCTTAAAACAAATTCAGGAACCGAAGATACTTAGACTACAACAACGAGCGCGTATTCTGTGGTAATTCAATACAAAGCAACACAGGTGAGTTCATTGCCCCTTTTCTAACATTTTTGTTTTAAAACGCGGGGCTGAGAAGCATGCGTAAACTGTTTTTATTTAAACTGTTTATTTAAATGCTTTTATTTATTATATGTTTTACATATATATATTTGTTGATACTCCTAGACTCCTGTCTAGGAAATTATTAAACAGATCAAATTATCAAATTATTTAAAGTACTCTTATGAGTAATACTTTAATTTAAACTTTAAATCAACCCTTAGTTCATAAATCTCCAATTCAAGAATCTAAACTCAAAGTGGAATCAAAAGAACAAAATCAAAAGATCGTATTCAAGGGAATCATAACTCAGTGTGTGATCTGAGACCCAAGAATCATAATCAAATCGTCTATCATTGAAAATCATGGGAATTCAAAGAATCAAGAATCATGAGACTCAGGAAATCAGAAATCATAAATGTGTGTGAATCATTGAAGTAATGAAATCATTATGATCTAATGAACTCATTAATACTCAAGTCAAGGTGGATGTCAGTTGTATATGGAATCAAGACCACGTGTAACACACATATAAAGTCCCTCTCAGGTATAGAAGACTCTTGTAGTCAGGCTATACGGGCAATAACATGAACGATCAAATGGAATCAATATCAAAGTCAAAATCAAGTGAATCAAGAGATCAAGAATCAAAGGATATCCTTAAAGTCCCCGCATGTACAGAAGACCTTTGGGTCAAGCTGTAAGGGCAAAACATTAAAGTCCCCGCATGTACAGAAGACCTTTGGGTCAAGCTGTAAGGGCAAAAACATTAAAATCCCGTTCAGTTCAGGTGTACTCCTTGTGAGTTATGCCTGACATGGGTCACGTGTGAGAGGTTACAACTTGGACAACCACCAACAACTAAGTCTAACTGATTGAGTAAAATCATATCCAATCATCATGTCTTAGTTGTATTTAAATGTTTTATTTAATTATTTAATTAAATATTTGACATTTACTATTATCACTGACTTTTGGGAAATCATATATCTATGATCAAAATCAAGAGGATCAAAGGCAAATCAGGTTTCAAAATCATAATCAAATACAGAGGTGTTGGGTAAAAATGCCTAATTATCATTAACAACAGTGTCATATGCATATTAGTATGTGGTGGGATAGCGTCTGGGCTTGACCCTTTCATGATTCCCTATATATAAGCATACCGATGTGGATATTACATGTGGAGTTAATGAGGTTAGGGTCTTTACCGAAAGAGGTTTTCAAATCATTTTCAAATCATAAAACTATATGAACTCACCAACCATGTGTTGACTTTATTTTTGCATGACTTCTCAGGTGACGAACAGGTCAACTAAGGAGTTATTCCTTTTGGACTAGGACTTCAGATAGAAGGCTTAGCATTTTGGACCTGCATTATTTTGAAGACATCATTATGCAAATTATTTTGTATATCTTGTGTAAATACAAGATAGAAATACATGATGTTAATGGTAGATTTACATTGTTAAATTATAAACAATACTGATGTAATTTAACTTTGTAATTCTATTATGTTTAGCATTTCTCATTTGTATCATGTGCAATGTAAACAATCTGATCATCACGATTATCACTCACGATATCGCGCCCCGGGAACTTTCCGCCCGACGGGACAACCGATCCTATCCCGCCGGCTCGGGGTGTGACAGATTGGTATCAGAGCCATGGTTATAGAGAAATATAGGTCATTTGTTTAAACGGTTTGGCCTAGACTATAACCTAGGGACCCTGCATGTAGAGAACTTAGGATTTAAGACTTATTGCATTGCGTCTTCTGCATTCGATCATTGCACTAACCAATATTCATTTGGTTATGATCAGAATGCCGCCACGAAGACAACCTCCGCTGTTGACCTCAACACAAGACCAAGCTCCACACTCCTCGACACCATTGCCAAATGACTCACCACCGCCACCTCCTCCACCGCCTCCACCTCCTCCTCCACTGATCACAGAGGCATCAGGTTCAGGCACGACCCCTATACTGGATCCTACCACCATCGCTTTGGTGACCCTACTGAGCAGTCAGATGACCAGTCAGATGAAGGAAGCGATACCGGAGATGTTCAACCTTCTCCGTAATGAGATCAAAACACTGGCAATTCATCAGGAGAAGCCAGTGGGAATACTGGTGGTACTTCTCACTATTCCTACAAGACTTTTGTAGAATGCAAACCGCCTAGTTTTAGCGGATCTGAAGGAGCCGTTGGATTAATCCAATGGATCGAAAAGATTGAGACTACTCTGGATCTCTGTAGCTGTCCAGAGCACCATAAGGTCCGCTATTCTGCTGGAACATTCAACAAGCGGGCTTTGACTTGGTGGAATGGTCAAATCAATGCCCGAGGAAGAGAAGAAGCGATGGCCATGCCATGGGAAGATTTTAAGACTCTGCTAAGGACCGAATTCTGCCCAAAGAATGAACTGCAAAAGTTGGAGGTTGAACTGTCCAACCATGTGATGAAAGGGGCAGATCATATGGGGTATACTACTCGTTACCACGAGTTAGTTGCTTTGGGGCCCGATATGGTACCTACTTTGGAGAAGAGGATTGATAGATATGTGGGTGGACTTCCTGCCTGCATTCAGGGAATGGTGGTTTCAGCCAACCCTACTACTGTTGAGTCTGCAGTGAGACTGTCTGGAAAACTCACTGATTTGATGGTTGCCTCTGGAGTTCTGAAGAAAGAGGCTGACACCGGGAAGCGCAAGGAAGAGTCTTCAAAGAAACCACAACATCAGCAACACCCAAAGAAGAAGCAGAAATTTATCAAGAATTACACTATGGCTACTCCCCTGAATCAAGTAGCAGCGGCACAACAAAATGTGCCCAAAAGGCAGTATACTGGCCCACATCCTTTGTGTACTAAGTGCCAGTATCATCACAATGCTAACACTCCCTGCAGGCAATGCACGGGATGTGGAAGGAAGGGCCATTGGGTTCAGCAATGCCGGATGACACCTAATCCAGCAGTCAACAATGCTGCTCTAGCTCTCCCTCCACCAGCCAATCAGAACAACGGTGGATGCTTCAACTGTGGCGAACAAGGCCATTTTGCAAAGAACTGCCCGAAGAAGGCTCAACAAGCAGTTCAAGCTCCTCGTGGAAGAGCTTTTGTTATTGGAGCACCAGCTGCACGCCAGGACCCAAATGTGGTCACTGGTACGTTTCTCTTACATAACTTTTATGCATCTGTTCTATTTGACACTGGTGCGGATCAGAGTTTTATCTCTGCCGATTTTGCATGCCAACTAGATTCTATAGAGGAACAGTTAGACTCCCCTTACATTATAGAAGTAGCTAACGGAAAACAGATCACAGTTAGTACAGTTCACAGGAATTGCCCATTGACACTTAATGGTCATACATTTGCCATCGACTTGATACCGATGGAGTTGGGTAGTTTTGACATCATTGTTGGGATGGATTGGCTTTCCTCTAACCGAGTGGAAGTCATCTGTTCTGAGAAGTTGCTTCGAGTTCCATTACCAGATGATCGTGTATTGGAAGTCAGAGGGGATCAAGCAAAACAAAGTGTCAAAATCATTTCCTGCATAAAGGCGCGTAAGTGTTTACAGAAGAAGTGTGTAGCTTTCTTGGCTCATGTAGTGGAAAAAGAGAAAGACAAGAAGAAGATACAAGACGTACCAGTAGTGAAGGAATATCCAGAAGTATTTCCTGAAGACCTACCAGGTTTGCCTCCTGTGCGACCGGTAAAGTTCCGAATTGACTTAGTTCCTGGAGCAACTCCTGTTGCTAAATCTCCTTATCGGTTAGCACCTTCGGAGGTGCAGGAATTATCGAATCAGTTGCAAGAGTTATTGGACAAAGGATTCATTAGACCGAGCTACTCGCCTTGGGGAGCTCCGGTCTTATTCGTGAAGAAGAAAGACGGATCGTTCAGAATGTGCATAGATTACAGAGAGCTGAACAAACTAACCATCAAGAATCGGTATCCGTTGCCGAGGATTGATGATTTGTTTGACCAACTGCAAGGAGCTCAGTACTTCTCTAAGATTGACTTGCGGTCTGGTTATCATCAGCTTAGAGTTCAAGATGAAGACATACCGAAGACGGCATTCCGAACCAGATACGGACATTACGAATTTTTAGTGATGCCTTTCGGATTAACGAATGCACCAGCAGTTTTCATGGATCTCATGAACCGAGTGTGCAAGCCGTATTTAGATCAGATTGTTATTGTCTTTATCGATGACATACTGATTTATTCCAAGAGCAAAGCAGAACACGAGCAACATCTCAGAAAGATCTTGGAACTGTTGACAGAACAGAAGCTTTACGCCAAGTTCTCTAAATGTGAATTTTGGCTAAGGGAAGTTCAATTTCTGGGACACGTAGTCAACAGTGAGGGAATACACGTAGATCCTGCCAAGATTGAAGCAATAAAGAACTGGGACACTCCGAGAACGCCAACGGAGATACGGTCTTTTCTGGGATTGGCGGGTTATTATAGAAGGTTCATCTCGAACTTTTCTAAGATAGCTTTGCCTCTCACTAAGTTAACTCAGAAAAGAGAACCGTTTGTCTGGGAGCAGAAACAAGAAGATGCTTTCCAGATGTTGAAACAGAATTGTGTGATGCTCCAATCCTATCACTCCCGGAAGGATGTGATGACTTTGTCGTTTACTGTGATGCATCCCATCAGGGACTTGGTTGCGTATTAATGCAACGGGACAAAGTGATCGCCTATGCATCAAGACAGTTGAAAGTTCATGAGAAGAACTACACTACTCATGATCTTGAACTGGGAGCTGTAATCTTCGCATTGAAGATTTGGAGACATTACCTATATGGCACTAAGTGTACCATATTTACTGATCACAAGAGTCTGCAACATATTTTTGATCAGAAGGAGCTCAACATGCGACAACGCCGTTGGGTTGAACTTCTGAATGATTACGACTGCACGATTAAATATCATCCGGGAAAGGCGAACGTGGTAGCTGATGCCTTGAGCCGGAAGGAACGGGTCAAACCCTTACGCGTTAGAGCTATGGGGATGACTGTGCAGACCAGTTTACAAGACAGGATCATTCAAGCTCAACAGGAATCAGTTGATAGAGGAAACTTGAAGAAAGAACTTGACTGCGGAGCAGAGAAACATTTAGAGACCAAGTCTGATGGAATGATCTACTATCAGGATCGTATATGGATCCCGGCGGTAGATGAATTGAGAAAACTTATCTTCGATGAGGCACACAAGACTAAGTACTCTGTTCATCCAGGCGCTGATAAAATGTATCAAGAATTGCGTGGATTTTATTGGTGGCCAGGAATGAAGAAAGACATAGCCGAGTACGTCGGTCGGTGTCTGACGTGTGCGAAGGTAAAGGCGGAACACCAGAAACCGTCTGGTTTACTGGAACAGCCTGAGATTCCGCTCTGGAAGTGGGAGCAAATAGCTATGGACTTCATTACCAAGCTACCCCGCACTTCCAGTGGACACAATACAATATGGGTGATCATTGATCGTTTAACAAAATCTGCTCACTTCTTGTCGATGCGTGAAACCTTCACGATGGATAAACTGGCAAGATTATATATCAATGAGATAGTGGTACGCCATGGTGTGCCATTGTCAATTATTTCTGATAGAGACAGCAGATTTACTTCAAGGTTCTGGCAATCACTGCAGAAATCTCTAGGGACACAGTTAAATCTGAGTACAGCTTACCATCCACAAACGGACGGCCAAAGCGAACGTACGATTCAGACCCTAGAGGATATGTTAAGAACCTGTATTTTAGACTTCGGTGGGAATTGGGATTCTCATTTGCCACTGATTGAGTTCTCCTACAATAACAGTTATCATAGCAGTATCGGATGTGCACCATTCGAGGCTCTCTATGGCCGGAAATGTCGATCACCGATCTGTTGGACTGAAGTTGGAGACAATCGAATAACTGGGCCAGAACTTATTCAGGAAACCACTGACAAGATTGCTCAGATTCAGAGAAGATTGCAAGCTACAAGAAGTCGACAGAAAAGCTACGCTGACAAACGGCGTAAGCCGTTGGAATTCCAAGTGGGGGACCGTGTCATGTTAAAGGTTTCCCCATGGAAGGGTGTAGTGCGCTTTGGAAAGAAAGGCAAGTTAGCACCACGATACGTGGGACCGTTCGAAATCGTCGAACGTATTGGTCCTGTGGCGTATAGACTGAGATTACCAGATGAACTCAGTGGTGTGCATGATGTGTTTCACGTCTCGAACTTAAAGAAATGCCTTGCTGACGAATCACTCGTCATTCCACTCGAAGAAATTCAAGTTGATGATCAGTTACAATTTATCGAAGAACCTTTAGAGATTATGGATCGCAAAGTCAAGCAACTTAGGCGAAGCCGTATTCCGATAGTAAAGGTTCGATGGAATTCAAGACGCGGACCCGAATTTACTTGGGAACGTGAAGATCACATGAAGTTAAAGTATCCCCAACTGTTTGAAGAGGAAGCTGTACCCGATAACAATTCTTAAATTTCGGGACGAAATTTCTTTAACAAGGGGAGACTGTAACATCAGTGCCGGAAACGTCACCGGAACAATGATCGTGAACAGTACGTGAACAGTAATCAGGTACAAATCTTATGTAATTCAGTGTATTTCACATTCATATTAAGTTTCAGTATCATTTCATGTTATCGAAACAGTGATATCAGAATCATTTCAGAGAAACAAGTTAAGAACAATGGTTCTTGAGTCAGATAATTATCTGGCAACACAGAATCATCATGTGAATTAATTGTTAGGATCTTATTATGTATTAACGTATGTGAGGCCTTACAGGACAAAACAACACGAATATCATTAAGTGAATGCTAAACCGACAGATTATTCGTATAGGTGACGATCTGTACGAATAAATCTAAAAGTTTAACGTTCTGAATGATATTCGATAATTAGAAAACAATATTGAAAAGTGTAGTTATCGTCGTATTTGATTCGAACAAATACGCGCGATGACCGCGCGGTTCGATTTAAACGTTAAATAAATATTTTGTAAATTAAATAATTAAAAGATATTTAGTTAATTTATTAGGAATCACAACCTAAAATAAATTTTATAATCCTATTTTAAAACCGAGTCGTTTCGTTACGAAAACAACGCGAAACTGACGTTTTTACGCAAAACCACGCGAACCCGAACGAACCCGGGTAATTTCCCCACATTTAATGTGGCATTTATGGCCACACCCACCCCACCTACCAGATTCAAACTCCCTTTCTCGTTCATCTCTCTCTCTTCTTTCTCTCACTAGAACACCAAGCTAGATCTCTCTCATTTCTCCATGAAACCTTGCGTTTTTGGTGTCTAAACGACCACACCAACGCGTAGGTCACGAAAGTACAAGAAGTCCAAGCTTTACATCGCACGAATTGAGGTAAAATTGAGTTTTATTCTGCGATTTTAGGGTTTCAAAACCCTAGAATCGAACCTTTTCTTTGATCGGTTAAACAACCACAAAACCTTAGGAAAAATGCACTACAACATCACACAATGATGTAGGAAGACTGTATGGGTGTAGATTAGCCGATTTGGTTGGGATTAGAGGCTGCACCTGGTTGAGTCCGATCGGCCGAATGGCTCCTCATCAGGCCGACGAATGACTAGGTCATTCGGTCCCCTTTCGCCGAACTAGGGTTCCATTCGACAGCCCCCATTCGCCAATGCTGTTGCCATTCGATAGCCAACCCTCATTCGATCATCATGCTCAGTCGGTCAATCCTACTTCGCCCGAACCAAGACCCATTCGATTATGCCCCATTCGAAACCCTATTCGCCGAATGTCACCTCATTCGACCACAAGGTTCTTTCGATGCTAGGCTCATTCGGCCAGCTCTTATTCGCAGAAATTAAGACCTATTCGACCATCACTCATTCGATCATCACCCATTCGATTGGCTTAACCCTATTCGGCAGCTTCATTCGACTAACTCTTATTCGACCAAGCATACATTCGACCCAAGCCATTTGCTCAAACATCTCTTTCGGCCAATCCACATACCCATTCGAATGAGATGACCTTTAGGCCTAACACATGAACATGGATACATGCGATGTGTGTGTGGGTGTATGGGGTGTTTTACGTGGACCCATGCATGGAGAAACATATTAGGGTTTCTATTTCATGCAAACAACTAAAGAGGGATCATTAAGATTCATTACTCAAGTCTAACGCATCGGGATTTCATCATATTGTCATATGGATCAAAAAAAAACAATAACCTAAGGTTCAGGTGTTATTTAAATATTAACATTTAAACCCTAGGATGTTCTATAAAAATATAACTAACTTAGATGGTTATTAAAAACTATCAAGGGTGTTAGTTCATCAAACCATGATAGGGATCAAGTGAAAAAACAAAGTTCAAATCAAGTGGGTCAAGATGGGGCTCAATGGGCTCAATCTAAACCCGTTATCATGAATAAGTTCACTTTTCTTAAATAAATTTATGCTCGTCATAAAAGAAGTTAAATTATAAATTTTCTTAAAGTAATTAAATGACTTTCCTAAATAAATGTGTAATTTAAATAAATTAAATTGAAAATGTTTACTTTAAGTCTTTAATTGATTAATGTGGGATTTTGGTTATGAATGGGTAATAAGGGTAGCTTAGTTAGAGAAAACCATAGAAACACATTAGTAATCTAAGACACGTAGTTGCACACCGAGACCAAACCCAAGTTAGGACGTTTATTATAAATACTTATCGTCTGCGAATTCTCTTAAAACAAATTCAGGAACCGAAGATACTTAGACTACAACAACGAGCGCGTATTCTGTGGTAATTCAATACAAAGCAACACAGGTGAGTTCATTGCCCCTTTTCTAACATTTTTGTTTTAAAACGCGGGGCTGAGAAGCATGCGTAAACTGTTTTATTTAAACTGTTTATTTAAATGCTTTTATTTATTATATGTTTTACATATATATATTTGTTGATACTCCTAGACTCCTGTCTAGGAAATTATTAAACAGATCAAATTATCAAATTATTTAAAGTACTCTTATGAGTAATACTTTAATTTAAACTTTAAATCAACCCTTAGTTCATAAATCTCCAATTCAAGAATCTAAACTCAAAGTGGAATCAAAAGAACAAAATCAAAAGATCGTATTCAAGGGAATCATAACTCAGTGTGTGATCTGAGACCCAAGAATCATAATCAAATCGTCTATCATTGAAAATCATGGGAATTCAAAGAATCAAGAATCATGAGACTCAGGAAATCAGAAATCATAAATGTGTGTGAATCATTGAAGTAATGAAATCATTATGATCTAATGAACTCATTAATACTCAAGTCAAGGTGGATGTCAGTTGTATATGGAATCAAGACCACGTGTAACACACATATAAAGTCCCTCTCAGGTATAGAAGACTCTTGTAGTCAGGCTATACGGGCAATAACATGAACGATCAAATGGAATCAATATCAAAGTCAAAATCAAGTGAATCAAGAGATCAAGAATCAAAGGATATCCTTAAAGTCCCCGCATGTACAGAAGACCTTTGGGTCAAGCTGTAAGGGCAAAACATTAAAGTCCCCGCATGTACAGAAGACCTTTGGGTCAAGCTGTAAGGGCAAAAACATTAAAATCCCGTTCAGTTCAGGTGTACTCCTTGTGAGTTATGCCTGACATGGGTCATGTGTGAGAGGTTACAACTTGGACAACCACCAACAACTAAGTCTAACTGATTGAGTAAAATCATATCCAATCATCATGTCTTAGTTGTATTTAAATGTTTTATTTAATTATTTAATTAAATATTTGACATTTACTATTATCACTGACTTTTGGGAAATCCTATATCTATGATCAAAATCAAGAGGATCAAAGGCAAATCAGGTTTCAAAATCATAATCAAATACAGAGGTGTTGGGTAAAAATGCCTAATTATCATTAACAACAGTGTCATATGCATATTAGTATGTGGTGGGATAGCGTCTGGGCTTGACCCTTTCATGATTCCCTATATATAAGCATACCGATGTGGATATTACATGTGGAGTTAATGAGGTTAGGGTCTTTACCGAAAGAGGTTTTCAAATCATTTTCAAATCATAAAACTATATGAACTCACCAACCATGTGTTGACTTTATTTTTGCATGACTTCTCAGGTGACGAACAGGTCAACTAAGGAGTTATTCCTTTTGGACTAGAACTTCAGATAGAAGGCTTAGCATTTTGGACCTGCATTATTTTGAAGACATCATTATGCAAATTATTTTGTATATCTTGTGTAAATACAAGATAGAAATACATGATGTTAATGGCAGATTTACATTGTTAAATTATAAACAATACTGATGTAATTTAACTTTGTAATTCTATTATGTTTAGCATTTCTCATTTGTATCATGTGCAATGTAAACAATCTGATCATCACGATTATCACTCACGATATCGCGCCCCGGGAACTTTCCGCCCGACGGGACAACCGATCCTATCCCGCCGGCTCGGGGTGTGACACCTTTGACAGGGAAGCAACCTGGTACCAGCCTAGAGTCGGGTGATTAGGGTGATTATTGAACAGGTTCGTGGGTTTTTAGGGGAGCCGAACCCTTGAGACCGGCGAACCTGGACGGTGAAACCAGGTGGTTGGGCGAACCAGTGATCATCCACCGAACCCTACACCTTCAGGCGAACCCCCTCTGAGCCACGAACCCATGATCTTGACTCCTGAACCTAGCATGCTGAGTGGCGAACCGTTGATGATTCACGAACCCTTCTTGCTCAAACCTATGGCAGCGAACCTCCATGCAGGCCCATGTTGACAAACCTTAGTGCATGGGTGACGAACCTGTGTGATTGAAGGGGGCAAACCTGAGCGACAAGGAAGCAGCCACGAACCTAACCATGACACCACCGAACCCTGTGGAGACGAACCCTAGCAGGAACGAACCTGTTTCCAGTTTCTGGCCGAACCCACTACCTAGGACAGCCGAACCTTAATGATGCCATCTCCGAACCCTTGCAGAGCGAACCAGCAGCGAACCCTAATGTGCATGAACGAACTATTTCGGCGAACCTTTTTGGGGCAAACATCATACCCACTCGGCCGAACCATGTGTGATCGAACATAAAGGTTCGCTGAAATGTGAAGTCGGTATCCGTGTGGGCAGATGGGTGCAAATTAGCCATGCACACCATCGGCCCATGATTATAACTCGGCCCAGCAGACAAATTCACGGTCCACCACAACTATCTCTGCCCAATTTCCTTGGTTCATTCACTACGGCCCAATTAACATACAAAAGGGCCCATGGCCACTGTTTCGGCCCATGGCCATTGTCTTGGCCCAAAACAAACAGCCGGCCCACACCACTACACGGCCCAACACTTTAATTTTATAAGCTCGTATAATTTATTCGGCCCATATGAGTAACGGATCTCAGAATATGCTAAAACTATAAACAAGGGACTAACTTACATGGGAAGATCACTATTTTACTACAAGGATGAGTAATAGAACTAAATCATAAAGTTTTACTAACTTTAAGACTCAAATGAATGCTTGTTAATTTAAAAGAGTGTTCAAGATTACACATTATGTTAAGGTTCTCATAAAAGGCAACAAGGGATTGAGAATAAAGGATATTAACTCGGTCTAATTGAATAAATAATAATAATAATATCTTTTGCACACGAATTTGGGCCGAATAAAGACCGAGAATCACGAGTGTTAGCCAACTTAAGACTAACACTAACATCGACACGCACACCAATTACTACGACATATACTTATGAGATACAACAACGTGAAATCAATACAGGATCGTGAATACCACACCAAACACTACAAAGAGCGCGTGCATTCTTGCTTAGAACTTAGTCAACCGCTTCAAACACAGGTGAGTTCATTTGTCCCTTTTCAAACCTTTTGTTTTACTTCGGGACTGAGAAGTATGTTAAACAATTATTGAAATGTTTATTTAATGCTTTTACACATAATTACAATGCTTATACTAATGCTTGAATTTGAATTGCTTGGATGGGAAACCCAAGACTAAGACTATAGTGTAAATAGCAAATGCTATTTACTTTATACTTATTTACATTATACAAACACTTTGTGAACAAAGTGGAAACTAGTATACTTTGAGAAGCTATAAACTTGATATTTATACTACAAATGAGAAGTTTAAACTATATACTTGAGGCTTACAATATAGATTTGAAGCCTAGACCTTATGCTAAACGCTTATGATCTAAAACTTAATACTTAAACTTGGAGCTAAATACTTATGATCAAGCTATGTGCTTAAACTATACAATTGAGGTTTAACTTATAAACTCTATGTTTAACTATATACAAAATCTTAAGGCCTGGAAAATACTTAAACTAAACACTAATGCTTTATACAATTATTTCAAAACGTTAATGTTCTACACTTTTAGTAAAGTATTAAATTACTTTACACTTACAATGATTTTCTTAAAACTTAACTTGAAACATATATGCTTAGAAATACTTATTTACGTGAGATGCTTGAAACACTTGGATGCGTATTACATTTGAGATACTCGAAAACACGTGAATACTTGTTATACTTTGAGATACTCGAAAACACGTGAATACTTGTTATACTTTGAGATACTTGAAAACACGTGAATACCTGTTATACTTTGAGATACTCGAAAACACGTGAATACCTGTTATACTTTGAGATACTCGAAAACACGTGAATACTTGTTATACTTTGAGATACTTGAAAACACGTGAATACTTGTTATACTTTGAGATACTTGAAAACACGTGAATGCTTGATACATTTGGGATACTTGAAATACTTGAATGCGTGATATACTTGGGAAAATTGAACACTTGGAATACTTGCTATGCTTGTAACATGTGAACATTTGGATGCTTGAAACATTGGAATGCTTAAACAAAAGACTAATTGACCGCCGCGTGTTGACCTGCGTGTCAACCCCTACTAGTCATCAGTGAAACAATGTGAATGCTTTAGACTTGTATGCATAAACTTTTGGACATTGTAAGACAGACTGTTGGCCGCCGCGTGTTGACCTGCGTGTCAACCCCTACTAGTCATCAGTGTTCTTCTTTGTCAAAGTCATGTAAGACAGACTGATTGGCCGCCGCGTGTTGACCTGTGTGTCAACCCCTACTAGTCATTCAGTTTTCTTCTTGATTCATCCATGGTTATGACAAGTGACTAGAATGATTGAGTTCTTCTAGTTGACTTTGTGTTAACTTGAAGGTTTCTCTCTCAAAACATGTCACGAGTCATAAATAGGATCATTATGGATGGATGCTGAACTCCTTAGGGTTTTCAGCTGTCCATAATGGTGCCTCTTAAACTAAATACTTATATGATATGGAATCAATAAGGTGGAGTGAAACGCTTAATTATCATTAATAACAATATGTTAAGCAGCCCGGTATGTGGTGGGACGGTGGCTGGGGCTTGTCCCCTACATATGCCCTATATATAAGCATACTTGGTTGGATAGCATAGGTGGTTGTTAGTGAGGTTAAGGTTGTCATTTCGGGGGAAACAAAGTAAACATTGGCAGGGAAACAAACGTTAAGAATCATATGTCATGAGATCAGAGTAGTGGGATGAAATGCTTAATTATCATTAACAACAATATGTTAAGCAGCCCGGTATGTGGTGGGACGGTGGCTGGGGCTTGTCCCCTACATATGCCCTATATATAAGCATACTTGGTTGAATAGCATAGGTGGTTGTTAGTGAGGTTAAGGTTGTCATTCAGGGAATCAAGGTAAACAATTACAGGGTAATCTAATTCAAAGAATCAAACATTTGGAATCAAACATTTTGGGAATCACACGGGTAGGATGAGACGCTTAATTATCATCAGGAACAATATATCATGTGGTTCAGTATGTGGTAGGACGGTGGCTGGGGCTTGTCCGCTACATATGCCCTATATATAAGCATACTGAATCAGATGGTATATGTAGTTAATGGTGAGGTTAAAGTTGTCATTCAAAGGATTTTATAAACTATTTTTACACAAAAACTACATGAACTCACCAACCATTGTGTTGACTTTGTTTTATTACCTGCTTTCTCAGGTGACGCACAGGATTAAGCTAAGATTCAGGATTGCATACTAGGATGACCAGACATAGATCCTAGTTGACTTTTGAAGAAGCACATCTTTTGAGATCAATACTAATCTCTTCTTGATATCTTGTACAAATACAAGATAGATATATTTGATTCTTTTGGATAGGTTTACTTAGTTAAATTACCAAACCTTGATATTTGTAATTTAACTTTGTAATCCTAGTTAATGTTTTATTGTGCTTAATTATTCTTAACATTGATGCTATGTAAACAATCTGATCATCACGATTATCATTCACGATATCGCGCTCCGAGAACCTTCCGCCCGACGGGGACTTCAATCCAACCCCGCCGGCTCGAGGTGTGACAGATTGGTATCAGAGCTCAAGGTTATAGAGAATAATAGGTCACATACTTAAACGGTTTGACCTAGACTATAACTTAGGGACCCTCATGTAGAGAACATAAGACTTAAGTTTGCATTGTGTCTTCTGCATTCGATCATTGCACTAACCAATATCTTTGGTTATGATCAGAATGCCGCCTAGAAGACAACCGACCCCGGTGCCTACTTCACAGACCTCAGCACCGCACTCTTCAACACCATCACCGCCTGATTCACCGCCGCCTCCTCCTCCTCCACTAGACCATCCTCTGAATCCGAATGCAACTTTAGTTCTGGACCCTGCTACTGTTTCCTTGGCAACATTACTGAGTAGCCAGTTGACTAACCAGATGAAGGATATTATTCCGGAGATGATTAACAGGATTCGAGACCACGGTAACAACTCAGGACGTACTACAGGAGAAACTAGAGGAAACACCGGCGCTAAATCAGATTGTTCGTACAAGACATTCGTAGGATGCAAACCGCCAAGCTTTAGCGGCGTTGAAGGAGCCGTTGGACTGATCCAAAGGCTAGAGAAGATGGAAAATACATTGGACCTAAGCAGTTGTCCGGAAAGACATAAGGTTCGCTATGCTGCTGGATCTTTCAATAAGTGTGCCCTAACTTGGTGGAACTCCCAGATAAATGCTCGAGGTAGGAATGAAGCGCTAGCCATGCCTTGGGCAGAATTCAAAACCCTTCTGAGGAATGAATTATGTCCTAAGCACGAACTACAGAACTTGGAAGTTGAACTCTCAAATCATGTGATGAAAGGAGCTGATCACATGACGTTCACTACCAGATATCATGAATTGGTAGCCTTGGTGCCTGAGATGGTGCCAACACTGGAAAAGAGAATTGACCGATATGTAGGAGGATTACCATCCTGCATTCAGGGCATTGTACTCGCTGCAAACCCTGCAACTTTAGAGTCTGCCATTTCTCTATCCGCCAAACTTACTGACGTGATGGTGAAGTCAGGAGAGTTGAAAGACAACTCGGGCAAGACCAAAGAGAAACAACCAAAGAAGAAACAAAAAGTCATCCAACAATATGCGATGCCCACACCACTTAATCAAGTTGCTGCAGTACCTGCTAAGTCTGCACGCAAACCTTACACTGGTGTACATCCTCAATGTGCACAATGTCAGTTTCATCATGCTGCTAAGATGCTGTGTAGGCAGTGTACCAACTGTGGCCGAAAAGGTCATCTGGCTCAACACTGTCGAACTTCACCGGTACCAGCCGTAAACAAAGCTGCCATGGTAATGCCACCACTGCAGAACCCTGGCAACTACAACAACAACAATCGGGGATGCTTTAACTGTGGAGAACTAGATCATTTCTCCAGGAACTGCCCAAAGAGGGCACAACCGGGAAATCAAGTACTGAGGGAAAGAGCTTTCATTATTGGAGCTCCTGTTGCACGCCAAGACCCGGAAACGGGTACTGGTATGTGACACCCTTTAACTCATAAGACTTCATTTTATTTTGATACTAGTATGAATAAGAAATTTAACTTATTCCTATTTAGTATAATCACATGAGTACTCCATGAGAACTTAGGAACTCTTTTATTTCGTAGAAACGATAGGAGAATCCTTAGTTAATGCATAGAACATGCACAGAAAACCACCACTAACACTAAGGCTGTGCAACAATTGATGCTCATAGCATCAGTTTGTTTTGAACCAAAAAGTGTTAGAACCATGCAAAGATTTAGTAAGTCGCAACAGTAGGACAACTATGAGCAATAAGACTATCAAAACTCTAAGACTATACATAAGAAATCTCAGACGCGACCCAGAGTTTATTTGGGAGCGTAGGGACATCACTTCAAACAAAGGTTTCCCATTTGTTACAAAGAAAGTTGTATCCAATAATAACCTTTAAATTTCGGGACGAAATTTCTTTAACAAGGGGAGACTGTAACACCTGTGCCGGAATCATTACCGGAACAGTAAATACTTGTTACACTTTGAGATACTTGAAAACACGTGAATACTTGTTATACTTTGAGATACTTGAAAACACGTGAATGCTTGATACATTTGGGATACTTGAAATACTTGAATGCGTGATATACTTGGGAAACATGAACACTTGGAATACTTGCTATGCTTGTAACATGTGAACATTTGGATGCTTGAAACATTGGAATGCTTAAACAACAGACTGATTGACCGCCGCATGTTGACCTGCGTGTCAACCCCTACTAGTCATCAGTGAAACAATGTGAATGCTTTAGACTTGTATGCATAAACTTTTGGACATTCTAAGACAGACTGTTGGCCGCCGCGTGTTGACCTGCGTGTCAACCCCTACTAGTCATCAGTGTTCTTCTTTGTCAAAGTCATGTAAGACAGACTGATTGGCCGCCGCGTGTTGACCTGTGTGTCAACCCCTACTAGTCATTCAGTGTTCTTCTTGATTCATCCATGGTTATGACAAGTGACTAGAATGATTGAGTTCTTCTAGTTGACTTTGTGTTAACTTGAAGGTTTCTCTCTCAAAACATGTCACGAGTCATAAATAGGATCATTATGGATGGATGCTGAACTCCTTAGGGTTTTCAGCTGTCCATAATGGTGCCTCTTAAACTAAATACTTATATGATATGGAATCAATAAGGTGGAGTGAAACGCTTAATTATCATTAATAACAATATGTTAAGCAGCCCGGTATGTGGTGGGACGGTGGCTGGGGCTTGTCCCCTACATATGCCCTATATATAAGCATACTTGGTTGGATAGCATAGGTGGTTGTTAGTGAGGTTAAGGTTGTCATTTCGGGGGAAACAAAGTAAACATTGGCAGGGAAACAAACGTTAAGAATCATATGTCATGAGATCAAAGTAGTGGGATGAAATGCTTAATTATCATTAACAACAATATGTTAAGCAGCCCGGTATGTGGTGGGACGGTGGCTGGGGCTTGTCCCCTACATATGCCCTATATATAAGCATACTTGGTTGAATAGCATAGGTGGTTGTTAGTGAGGTTAAGGTTGTCATTCAGGGAATCAAGGTAAACAATTACAGGGTAATCTAATTCAAAGAATCAAACATTTGGAATCAAACATTTTGGGAATCACACGGGTAGGATGAGACGCTTAATTATCATCAGGAACAATATATCATGTGGTTCAGTATGTGGTGGGACGGTGGCTGGGGCTTGTCCCCTACATATGCCCTATATATAAGCATACTGAATCAGATGGTATAGGTAGTTAATGGTGAGGTTAAGGTTGTCATTCAAAGGATTTTACAAACTATTTTTACACAAAAACTACATGAACTCACCAACCATTGTGTTGACTTTGTTTTATTACCTGCTTTCTCAGGTGACGCACAGGATTAAGCTAAGATTCAGGATTGCATACTAGGATGACCAGACATAGATCCTAGTTGACTTTTGAAGAAGCACATCTTTTGAGATCAATACTAATCTCTTCTTGATATCTTGTACAAATACAAGATAGATATATTTGATTCTTTTGGATAGGTTTACTTAGTTAAATTATCAAACCTTGATATTTGTAATTTAACTTTGTAATCCTAGTTAATGTTTTATTGTGCTTAATTATTCTTAACATTGATGCTATGTAAACAATCTGATCATCACGATTATCATTCACGATATCGCGTTCCGAGAACCTTCCGCCCGACGGGGACTTCGATCCAACCCCACCGGCTCAGGGTGTGACACTAAGGCCGAATGGGGCCACCTACCCTCATTCGTCGAATGGACTTAGCCAACCCACACCTTCATTCGCCGAATGGCCAGAACCGAAGCAGCTCTCATTCGCCAGGCCTAGTCCTTCATTCGACCAGCTTCATTCGGTCGTCCAAGCATCCACTCAGTCGGCCAGGCCACCTTCGGCAGCTATTCGGCCACTATCTTCAATCGGTAGGCCTTCTTCAGCTGTTGCCCATTCGATCGGCTCAAGGTCATGCAGCCCACTGCTTCGGCCATGACACTTCAATCGGCTACAACCCATTCGGACCAGCCTTCATTCGAGGGTCATGATGGGTCGGTCATGAAGACTAGAGTTGGCTAGGGTTTGGACCACATGGTTTCATGCGTGTGAGTGCATGGGACATGGTTTATTTTGTGTGTGCATGAAATTTACTTAGGGTTTCATGGCATGCACACCCATGAGGGTTATCTAAGGACCAAACATTAAGAAACATGAAAGCATGGATTTTAGTTTTTAAAGACAAAGGGTGCTTAAAATATACTAACATCTTCTGGGTTCAAAACAATGGGGAAACTCATATGGAAATAGAAACCCTAGCTTAAGTATACGGATGTTGACTCGTTATTAACATCCAATACTTAGAATTTTCATATGTAATATAATTACATTAGATAGTTATATGAACTATCTAAAATGGATTATACGAAGACTCAAGCAAGAAATCAATTGTTAAACAAAGACTGATAACGGGCCCGAGGTTGGCCCAATGGGCTCAATCTAAGCCCATCATATGTTAAACATTCTTGCATTTAAATTAATTGTATCTTGCATAAAAGAAAATGAATTACAAACTCTATTAAATTAAATTGATGATTTTCTAAATAAATGTTCAACTTAAAATGAAATAACATAAATTATTGAACTAAGACTCGTAATGATTAATTGTGGGGTTAGGGCATATTAAAGGGTAATAAGTTAGAATAGTTAGATGAAATCTTAGAAACTCATTAGCACATAGGGCACTTAGTTGCACACCGAGACTAAACCCTAGATACGTCGTCTATTATAAATACTTATCGTATTCGAATTCTCTTAAAACAACTCAGGAACTGAAGAAACATAACCTACAAACGAAGATCGCGCATTTTGTGATACTTCTATTGCACAGCAACACAGGTGAGTTCATTGCCCCTTTTCTAAACGTTTTTCTTTTACAAACGCGGGGCTGAGAAGCATGCGTAAATTATTTTCTTGGATTATATTTACATAAATGCTTTTACTTAACATATGTTTTCTATGTGAAATTGTTATCCTAGAATCTGTCTAGGTATACTATATACAGGATTTCAAGGTAAATTATTTATTCAGTATGAGTATATAACTCTGTCAAATCAAAGAACTATTTTCAAAGGAATATTTTCAAAGAACTAAAGATCTAAAACAAAGAACTATTTCCAAGGATCTATTTCAAAGAACTAACGGACTAATCAAAGAACTATTTTCGAGGTTGTGTTGTCAACGAACTAACGATCTATTTCAAAGAACTAAGTATAAAGAACTATTTCAAGGGTCTGTCTGGGAAATATCAAAGATAGCATGTGCCATTCTCAGGTTTGAAAGATGTCCTAGCTAGACTGATCGAATATGAGACGCATGTTTGATGATATTTACAGTATTCCCTAATTGTTTTGAGGAACATCTAGGAAATGCTCAAAGATAACATGTGCCAAAAAACTAAAGAACTATACGAACTATGGACGGTCTAAAGAACTATAAAAGCCTATATATCAAAAGATGTCCTAGCTAGACTGATTGATTATAGGTCACATGTTTGATGAGGTTTACAGATCTCCTTTACTACTAAGAACCTGATTACTAGACTAGTCTACTCGAGTTGACCAAGGCCCAATCATTAGGTCTTAGATTTTAGTAAATGTTTATTTATTTATTTAATTAAGCATTTATTTAACTGTTTCTACAAATGTTGTGGTTGATCATAATTATGTGATTAACTTAAGGGATCAATAGAGATTCCAAATTGTTGTATTTACAGGAACAAAGAACTGAAGAACTAGTGAGTTATGATGGGGGTAAAACGCTTAATTATCATTAACAGCACTGCCATATGTGATTTAGTATGTGGTGGGATGTTGGCTGGGTGGGCAGTAAGTTCGACCCTACATATGCCCTATATATAAGCATACCGAATTGGATATTTCAGGTGGTGTTAATGAGATTAAGGTTGTTACCCAAGAGTTTAACAAATGTTGTGTGTATGTTAGAACTATGGTGAAATGAAAGTGAATGGTGGGTAAAAATACTTGATTATCATTAACAACAATGTCATATGTGGTTTAGTATGTGGTGGGATGGCGTCTGGGCGGGTTGTAGGCTCGACCCTTTCGTATGCCTTATATATAAGCATATCGAATCGGATATTACAGGTGAAGTTAATGAGGTTAGGGTTTTTACCGAAAAAGGGTTACAAAACTATTTTTCAAATACTAAACTATATGAACTCACCAACCATGTGCTGACTTGATCTTTTTGCATGACTTCTCAGGTGACGAACAGGCCAATTAAGAAGTTAATGCTTTTGGACTAGGATGCCAGATAGAGGACCTAGTATTTTTGGACCTGCATACTCTTGGAACATCATTATACAATATATTTTGTATATCTTGTGCATATACAAGATAGGAAATTTATGATGTTGATGGTAGATTTACATTGTTAAATTATGAACGATACTGATGTAATTTAACTTTGTAATTCTATTCTATTTAGCATTTCTCATTTATATCATGTGCAATGTAAACAATCTGATCATCACGATTATCACTCATGATATCGCGTCCCGGGAACCTTCCGCCCGACGGGGAAGTCTATCCAACCCGCCGACTCGGGGTGTGACAAAAGTAAATTGGTATTATGCGAATGAGGGGTAAGGTGGAGTATAGATGTCAAGCATGGGTGTGAGTGGTTAGGATAAATCTTGCACGTAAGGACATAATTTAAATTAACCACTAACCATGTTAGTTCTATATAATAATGCTCGAATTATATGTTAAAGTGATAATGTTATACAGGTTGTTGACAATTCCCAAAGCCAAGGCTACTTTGAAGTTTATTGTGAATCAAGCTTTGAATTAAGGTGAGTTATAGTTGCCCACTTTTAACAAATTTTATGTTAAAATGTTTTAATAATATTTTTGGGTTGATATGCATGTTTAAAATGTATGGACTAGAACTGTTTATGCTTATGATGGTTTAAATAATTTAAACCATGTTATGTGTGTGAATGATTGATGTTATAAACATGAATGATATATGTTAATTGATGTTATGTGATTGATTGTTATTGAGGAAATCTTGTACCGGTATAAGCCTGTTAACTTCGGGTTGACAGTTGAGGAAGTCTTGTGTTTACACAAGCCTGTCGACTACGGGTCGTCAGTTGAGGTAGTCTTGTGCTTGCACAATCATGTTGACTTCGGATCAGCAATTGAGGAAGTCTTGTATTTACACAAGCATGTCGACTATGTGTCGTCAGTTGAGGAAGTCTTGTGCTTGCACAAGCCTGTTGACTTCGGGTCAGCAATTGATGGTAAAGTTTCTTCACAATGTGATTGATATATTCATGACATGTATGTTATGTATTTGAATATGATATGTGTTATGATATTAGTGCATAAAGATTTCTAAAAATTAACTTAGAACTCACCAGCATAAAGCTGACTTGTTTTACATGCATCTCAGGTTAAATAGTTTGGAAAGGATAGCAGGATGGCTAGTGGCATACGTTGAAGACTACCCTAGCTTAGACTGGCTATATTATAAAACTATTAGAAATAATGACTATGTGTTAATGTTGTTTAGTAATTAGACATTTATGTTATGTTGCTACTTTAATTTCCACTGTTGTGATGAGGTATTAACGGTTTAAGAACTATGTGTTTGATGCTTTGCTAACTGAGAGGACTCCCGGGGTTGGGGCCTCTCACAAAACAATTACTTATAAAAAAATATATACAAATAATATAAATTTTTTAACATTTCTTGAAAAGAAAAGATAATTACATCTTATAAAATTTTAAATAATTCTTTAAATAATACAAATGAGATTTAAAAATCTTGAAATTTTAAAATTTTTGATTGAAAAGGAAAGTCAGAATGACTTGACTTTCATTAATATTTAAACAAATAATTATTAGTTTTTTTTAATTTAGAAGTTTGTCTTAATTGTATTAAATGAAATTAATATTTAAATTTGTCTGAAATGTCATGTGGATATTTTAAAAGACGTCACGTGTCAAATGTAATATAGATAGATTATAAATACTTAATATGACATATTATTATTATTTTATTGAGTAAAATGTCATTTTCGTCCCTGTGGTTAACCTAAATATCACTTTCAGTCCAATTTACACTTTTATTGTTTTATCCGTCGTTGTAATTGTAATATAATGTCATTATCGTCCCCCTGTTGTTAGAAAAGGTGGATATATTTGTTATTTCGAATGGTCTTTGAGGGCACTAATGTCCATTACCAAATTTATTATCCCTTTCTATTATCATCCACAAAATCAATATATTAAACAAGGATCATCCCCAAATCCCCCATCTTCGATTTCGTCTCCCGCCAAATTCAAGAGCTCTGATGGAAAATTCCTACACAACCGTTGTCATTGATGCATAGATGGACTTCCATATGTGGCGCATTCATACTTCTAAGCCTAAAGATCAGTTCGAACCCGAAGTAGTTTATGGTTAGTACATTTTGTATTGTTGCATACATAAATTGATTTCTATATTTTTTCTTACATAAATTAACGATTTTGTACAGTATTTCGTAATGTGTTTTGTTTACAGCAAATGAAGATAGATTGTTTTCTATTAGAGTATTTCATGGAGGTCGGTTCGACAACTACCCTGGTAGGGAGAATGTTAATGGTAAGATAACATATATAGATACATGTGATGTCAATGATTTAGGTAAATATGTGTTGGATGAGATGGTAAAAGCTTTAGGTTATACAGTTGATGACGTATTTTTATTGTCATTTTCGAGTTCCTTATTCACATTTCGATATAGGGCTTAGAACTCTAGACATTGATTTTGATTTTCTGAGGTTGTTAGAGCATGTTAAAAGGGGTGTTAAAGTAATTGACATATATGTGGAGCATGACATATCTCGTGTGTTAATGGAAAATATACTAGATAGGAATACATCAGTTGATGATGAGCATGAATTAGGTGGAAACAATAGCACTGTGATTGAGGCAATGTTTGCAGCAAGTCACAAAGTTAGAGATGATGACATTGAACAGGATGGATCAATATATCATGTATCAACACATAGTCAGGTATCAACAGAAAGTGATGGATCAATAGAAAGTGAGGGATCAAATTCAGATAATGAAGAATCAGACTCAGATTATATCATGGATGATACAGTTGTGGAGGATATGGAAGTTGACTTGCGAAAATTTAAGGTATATGCTGACTTTGACTTTAATGTTTAATGTTACAACAGTAATGTTTTCTAATTCACCACTAGTACGAAATAGGCACTACCAAATAACATCACTAATACAAATGCATTCAACCAACATAACATCACTAATACAAATGCACTCAACCAATATAACATCACTAATACAAATGCACTCAACCAACATAACTTCACTTCCAACGATAATCATCATTTGACCCCTTTGAATCATCCTCATCTTCAAAAGGGTTATGATAGTCCACCTCAAAATGCTCTAATTTGGGAGAATCATAGCTCCATGCATCCTTCAATACATCAGGGTCATAATTCACAGTTTCATCTTTATAATCTTCATGACGGTCATTAAGAATTACATCTTCATAAGGGTCATGATAGTCCACCTCATAATGCTCTGATTTGGGAGAATTATAACACCATGCATCCTTCAATACATCAGGGTCATAATTAAAAGTTTCATCTCTATAATATTCATGGGAATCATCTTTAGGCTTCACATCATAAGCTTTAACATTCATTTGGCCCTCATCTTCATGCTCTATGCCATGTTTATTGTCCATTCTTATAACTAACTAATGCTTGCAAAGTATGCATGAAGTTGTGTGGTATTTGTAGTGACATAAGCAAACTAATTTGAAATATAGCCGTTATAAAGAAATAAAGTTATATTAATTGAACAATTAAACCATTAGACTAAAAGTGGTTCAAAAAAAGAAACTTTTGATCACATAAAACAACAACAAAGACCAACTAAATGCAGCAACCATCTTCCATTTTCTCACATCTTTAGCTCTTAACCTAGCTAATAATTCCAGTTGCTTATTCTTTTCTTCAAACTTGTTCTTCGATATAATCAAACCAGGGATTATTTGAGTAGCCCTGTGGCACATTTCCGGATCATACCAATTCAGAAAACCACACTTGAATTTTTTTGAACAAGGTAAACATAATATTAAAATAGAAACAACCAAAATACAATTCCAATTAAGATTAGAGGGTAGGGGATTTAAATAGTACTTACACAACAATACAACATTCGTCCTGGATTTTTATCAGTCCAGGATGTTCGAATTAGGGTTGGAGAACCACCTTTCAGCATATTATGTTGGAGGAGAATATCGATCCCCTAGATCTTGAAGTCGATGAGGTCGACATTGATCAATTTGACGAGGAACAATATCTTTGCTATGGAAATCAAATCATTTTAACAAGAGGAAGACGGTGATGTATGCTAACAATATATAAATTAACAAATTACGGTTCATCCTCGGGGGTATTTTAGTAAAAACTCACCTTCTCTGACAACAGACTAACGTCTTTAAGTTAGAAGGACGATAACAGCATTACATTACAATAACAAGGACAGAAAAAACAGTAAAAGTGTAAATTAGACTGAAAGTGATATTCAGATTAACCATAGGGACGAAAATGACATTTTACTTTATTTTATTATATATGACATAGACATGCATCATTTTGTAAACTAAAATAAATTGGAAACAAAAATAAAATTTACAAGCGACTCATTAGTGGGGAACAACAATGTGGTTGTTTCCATCGATGAGTTTGCCTTTCTTTTCTTTTTCTTTCTTTTTTTTTTTTGGGTATGAAGCTTGAAAATGTTAACTTATTTCGTGTAGGGTTGTTCACGAGTCGAACTGAACCGAGCGATGGTATGCTCGTGCTTAGCTTGTTTACAAATGGAGCAGTTTGGCATGATTCGGATTCGTAAAATTGAGCCAAATATTGTGCCTGTTGCTCAGATTGTTTTAAACGGAGCGGCTCGGCTTAGTTCAGTTTGATTCGGTTTCAAAATAAAATTTCATGTAATTTTTTTTCAAAATATTTATATAAATTTCAAACTCAATAATTAGAAAAAATTAAGTTTACCAAATACAAATTCAAAACAAAAATAAGCTTCATAAATTAGATATTGCATAATACGAAAGC
Organism: Mikania micrantha; assembly: GCA_009363875.1. Classification (NCBI taxonomy): domain Eukaryota; kingdom Viridiplantae; phylum Streptophyta; class Magnoliopsida; order Asterales; family Asteraceae; genus Mikania; species Mikania micrantha. The sequence continues at coordinate 755,194 of CM018696.1, read as the reverse complement.
ATAAAAAAATTAAAATGTTTGAATAGTTTATCAATATCATTATTCTTGGTTCGAATACACCAACATCAGTATTTATCTTTAAAAACTTTTAAGATGTTAGTGTTAATAAAAAATTAATATCACTTTATATATACAAAATTTAGTTATATTTAAACAAGCTAAAACAAGCGAGCCAAGCTTACCTTGGCTCATGGTCGGCTCGTTTAACACCGAGTGAAATTCGAATGAGCTTTTTTCTAGCTTTTCGCGAGCGAGTATCTAAGGAGCAACGAGCAACAAGCATTTTGGATAGCCCAATTTCGTGGCTAAGGAAATGTTTTTCATTTTTAGACGCGCAGTAACAAGCGGATTATAATATTATAATTTTTTTCTTCTTTTTTTTTTTAGCAAGATTTCTACATCATTTATTTATTTTCGTTTTTTTTAAGGTTTCAAAGTCTTTAATTTATTTTGCGGTTATAACTAGAATTTAACAAGAAAACAAATAATAGAAACAACATTAAATAGTCTCGTTAAAATGGTAGCTGGTAATTTAAAAGAAAAAAAAATCTTTGTTATATTGATAGACTAGGTTAGTTCCCGTGTCTTACACGGTTTAAATAAAAAAATATTGCGAATAATTATTAATGAAAATTTAGAAAATATAAGTTGATTTTTAATATAAAATAGGATTATAATTTCGTATTATTTAATATATTAAGTATTATAATAATATTATTATTATTTTTAAACTATTTTTATATAGTTCGTTTTTCCTTAAACATTGTGTTCAAATAATTGTTTTTAAAAATTTTATAATTCATAATAATTTTTTAAGAAAAACAGTGTGTTTTTAATATTAAGATATTTTAATGTATTAAAAAATATTTTTTTATTTTAAAAATGCATAAAAAATATATTTAATATTTAATATTATTATTTAATGTTAGATGTATTTAATAGGAGAGAGAAGCGGGAAATGAATGTGGAAATGCTCTAAAATCATGTCATGTGGCACTAAAAACTTTTATTTATTAGTATAGGTAGATTGAGACGAAACGGCTTCTAACCTAGTGATAATTTTCTTGACTTCTTTTATGAGTAGTATTGGGTTATAGTTTCATCTATATCAAATATTGCTCTGGGTTAAGCAAGAGAATTTTTCTAGTTGTACGTTTCTCTTTGGTGGGTATGTCATGTTATTCGGGTGAAAAAGTGATATATTTGTTAGAGTAATCTAGAAGACCCGACGTTTGCTGTTCAAAATTTGAAATATATATATAGGGCATGAAATTTTTGATAACCCTTAAATAATGTTACAACCCATTAACCATCATCCAATGGTTACTTGAAAAAGAAAAGTGTGTAGGATCGTGACACGTGTCAGATTCTTTTTTTTTCTTTTTTTTAATATAAAGGGTATTTAAGACATTTGTTATTTAAGTAAGTTTACCCCCTTTTTTTTTAAACATTCATAACTTTTTAATACTATATTATTTTAAAAAAAAATTGCACCATTATACTCGTCTCATTTTTCTCTTTAATTTCGTTATAGTGTCGAGTAGTTTTTTTTTTTTATGTCATGTATTTACATCATTGTAAAGAGCTTAAATATAGCAAATTAATTAAAAAAAATTATAGCAATGGTATATTACAGTAATGTAACAAAAAATGAAGTAATGTAACACAAAATGAAGTAATTTACAATGACATAATTAACGGTGACGTAACACATTATTTTATTTTTCTCTAACAATGATAATTACAATGATAAATTACAGTGATGTAATTAAACAAATTATTTCGATTTTTTTCTCTCACAATGATAATTATAGTGATGTAATTTTTCATTGTTCGAAAAAAATTTAAACTAATTTGTTGTCAATGTAAATTACATCACTGTAATTTAAACCAAATTCACCGAAAAAAACCGAAACCGAATTTTACGTCAATGTAAATTAGATCACGATAAATTACGTCAATGTAACTTACAACACTGTAATTTATCATTTTTAAAAAAAATTCAAATAAATTTGTTATATTTAAGCTCGTTACAATGATGTAAATATAGGGCATTTAAAAAAAGAAGAAAAAATTAGTCGAGACTATAACGGAATTAAAGAGAAAAATGAGACGAATATAATGGTGTAATTTTTTTTAAAAATAATATATCAAAAAAAAGTTATTAATGTTTAAAAAAGAGAGGGGGGGAAACTTATAAGGGTAAAATGACTATGATGCCCTTTTTAATATTTTAATGAAATGTATATGTGTAAGCTTATGATTGGCTAAAATGGGTTATGTAGTTGTAACAAAAAAAGAGGGTTATTTTTTATACCCTTCCCTATATATATATATATATATTGATAGATTAAGGTTTTAGTTCTTATAGGTATTTTGTGAGGGGTGTCGGTACTAATTTTAGAAATTAGGAGATCCCCATTGGTTATAGAACATAAAAGTAAGGGTGAAACTGTAAATTCTATAAAAAGTTAGGGCCCACGAGTGTGGGTTTGAAATGATAGGACACTAGAAAAGTAATAGATCGGCCTTGTGTGGACCACATTTGGTGTTCTTCCATTATATATTTGACATATTCAGCACTTAATCATTCAATACTTAGCTATTTAACGCGTTTGGTTTAAATTAAATTACCTCTTAATGATTCAGTTCAGCACTTAATCATTCAGTATCAATACCATGCTAAATGGAAAATACATATCGTTCAACACTTAATGATTCAATTCAGCACTTAATGGTTCAGACCCTCTTAACCATTCAGACATCTTAACCATTCAGCATTTAATGATTCAGATCTATCAAACAGCCCTAAATACACAACAAACATTTATAGTTAAAATCTTACTTAGAGTAGGCTTTGGAGGAGATAAATAAATACATACCTTATCTTACCTAAAAATAGGATAGATACGCTACTTCGTCCAAGTCACCAGACTCAAATCTCTAGCATTTATACATATACATGCATATATCTTGTCATCTAACTATAATTGATATAAGTTGTCGTTAATCATTGCTTATTTTTTTTGAAACGTCTTGAAACCTGAGATTATTTTGACAAATATACCACCCTTATATCTAAAGAACAGATTCTGGTGACCTGACCCGTCTATTCAGAAGAAACTCACAATTAAGGAACCCATTTAGCTCAACCTAGATAACCATCATAACATTAAAATTGCAAACATAAAGTTGTGTAGATCATACTTCTTTCTATCTAAGTTTAAATATATTGACTATTGAGATGGGAAAACAAAGAGTATCTAAAATGAAAAGAGTGTTTTTTATGTCTAGTCTACTTAGTTATAGAGAGGTTTTAGAATTTACACGGCTTTATGTTTGTGGTTTTAATGTTATGATGGTTATTTGGTATAGTTGGAATTACTTAATACTAAGAATAAATATTATTAGAAGTTATGAGGTATGTAGGGTGTATTTGTGTAGTATTATTAATTTTAATTTTTTTTCTTTGATTAATTTAATAATTCAAACTCCAAATTTGATGTGTGTGTGGAGTGTGTATTTTATGTGTAGAAAACTATAGGAGTAAATAGTTTTTCATTAATTACTTTGCTAATATATGGCTTTATAAAAATCTTTGTACAATATATAGATAACTAGAGAGTTTAAGGGTAAGAAATAATAAAACTAATTTAAAGTGGTTCAACAAAACCGATTTATTGAGTTTTAAGTTGATAGTAAATAACCAATCTTATGTCCTCTCTTTAATACTTTGATCAAGAGTTTCTTCACTATACGCTTCCTCAAATCCAGTGAGAATGGTACTCACGACATTTTACTATTCAAAGATAGCGATTATCTTTTTCAACACAATGTGTCAAGATAGTATGTTTCTACAAACCTTCACTATGTCAAGATAGCGAACCACTCCACAAGAAAATCACTATTTCAAGATAGTGTTAAACCCACTAAATATCAACAAGTGATTAACAAACTCAAAAATTAACCACTCATACAAGTACAAGTGAATCTCCTAAAAGCAATATAAGAAAATAATATGAATGATGATTGTTCTTCTTTGTTAGCTTGATCTTCTATTCAAAATTTTGTTGAAGCTTAGATATATGTGTATAAGAGTAACCAAAAAGCATGAAGAAAAATGGTACACATGACTTTTTTATTTATTGCCCAATTTACAAAACCAAAAAGTTGGTATTCTCATGATCCTTCAAGTGACTGTGGATGACTAATTCACTCTGAACTCTGATTTAGTTGGTATTCTCATGATCCTTCAAGCGACTGTGGACGACTAATTCACTCTGAACTCTGGTTTTTTAGTTTAAACATTGTTACACTTCATTCTCTAGAGATTTTGATTGCTCAAACAATTTTAACAAAATCTTGTTTGATCCTATAACATTTTGCAAGAATTAACCCAAAAATAGTTAAGTTTTTTTTCTTTTTTGAAATTTTAAAGATAAAGAAGATATTTTCTTCTTTGGTTTTGTCTTTAACAAAACCATTTCAATATAGATTGTGTTTTTTCATAAAAGATATAATGTTTTATTTATTTATTTATTATAGAATAATTCCTTGCAACCGTCTTGATCGAAAATTAAAAACATTTCATAAAATCAAAAATTGATTTTCTTTAAAAAATTTGCAAGACATATATTAAATTTTATAAAATTCTACTTTGGTAGATGTATTAAATACTTGTCACGTGTTAACTTAATTTGTTAGATTATTAAGCTCTCTTGATCCTACACTTCTTTGTTGATTCACTTGTTAAATATCTTTATATGTTGATTTAAATGAATCAAAGATGATTAATTAAGTACTTAAAACATGTATGCCATTTATTTATCTTGATGAACTGATATTATTTCAAGTCATAATTAGTTAGTCAATATCAAAACTAAAAGATTATTTAAAATTTAATCACTGTTATCTCAACGCTCTGAAACTTTCTCATTTTTAAACCAATTATGAACGACATGTTAAAATAATTAAAAAAAGATGTGTGTGATCAATGTCAAAGTCTAAATCAAAAATACGAGTTAAAACTCAAGTCATACTACCCAAGTTAGTTAGAGAAGTCGCATATCGATTCTTGACGAATCTTGTGGAAAATGTTATTGAATAAAACCAAATTAAAATAACTAAATACAATTAAAAGAAAAAGATTTGTTGGATTTTAGATTTTATGTAGAAGAAACAATTGACATAAGCAATATTTGAGAAATTAACTAACTAACTAAGCAAATTGAAAATACTTAAAGTAAAGTTGTTGTGAACAATGAAAGAAAAAAGTGATATGTTAGTGTTTCAAATTATTAAAATAACTAAAATGCATAGGCATGATTTGTGCTTTGATTAACTAACACTTATAACTTGGAAACTAATCAATGACTTCATTGACAACCGATAACTAGACCGATGATATAATGTTGACTCAGTTAATCTCTTGTTTTACAAAATAAATGATTTATGAAATAACTTAGAACCCAATACCAATGATGTCTTGTCCTAGTGGTAAGATGGAGGTATGGGGGAAGTGATAGAAAACCCAAGTCATGGGTTCGATTCTTGATCCCATCCGGTTTTTCCGGCCTTCCACCGTCGTGTCTTTGGGCGGATGCTTGAGTCGGGTTTTCCCCGGGAATTGGAGGCCGGTGGTCTAGGGGCTCCGTTCGTCTATACTAGTGGCCAGCTTGGGCATCCTTTAGCCATTGGGGGTCGCGTACGGAGTACCCGGCAGTTGATTAGTTGGCCGTTCAAAAAAAAACTTAGAACCCAATAATATTAATTCTCCAATCACTAACCACCAATTACTTGACTGAAAGAGTTAATGAAAGCAAAACTAATGAAATTGAATTCAAGAGTTTGCAAATAAACAAGAAATCATTTAATGTATCATAACCAAACACAACCGAAATTCTAGATCAATGATAGGGGCCTAATTAAACAAACCAAAGCAACTCGTAAAATACTCGGGATCGGATCGGAAAAAAGCTCAAACAAGCCGAGCCTTAACGAGCCTGAGATCGAGTCCAAAAGTGTGGCTCGTTTAGTTATCGAGCCCGAGCTCGCGCTTTACATATCGAGCTCGAGCCGCCTTGCGAGCCTTAACGAGTTTTTTGTTTATATAATTTTTATTTATTTTATTAAGTGTTTATTTATAAAATTAATTTTATATATATATATATATATATATAATATTAGGATAAATATATTTATATCAAATATTTTATGTTAAATTTAGAAAATATAATTATAAATATAATTAAATTAGTAATTAAAGTAAATAAATTAAATAAATAAAATCTAAACGAGCTCGAGCCTAAAAAGTTTCTAATGAGCCGAACCTGAGCCTGAGCCTAAAAATTTTCTAACGAGCCGAGCTCGAGCACTAATTTATTTAAACGAGCCGAGCTCGGGATCGGCTCACTTACACCCCTAATCAACGAACACAAATTCAACACCAATATTTAACAAACTAAAACAAACCTAATTATCAAAACTAATGATCTGCCTGGAGATGATCAAGATTGGCTTAGTCGGACATCACAATGGAGAGGAAACGAAGAATAGAAATAGGGTAAAATGGAGTAGCATATTGATGGTGATAGAGAGTTCGGACACAAAACTACTAATGTCTCTAATATCCTTGGTAAAATAGGTGGGTTAGGTTGGATTGGGTAATAGCTCAGAACATGTGCGGGTCAAGATGGGTGCATGTTAAGATGAGTTTTAAGAAAAATCAGCTTGGGTCTAAATGGTCGCTTATAAAAAGGAATCAATTTAACTCAAGTTAAATTAGTTGTAATGAAACAAATAGTTTATTTGAATATTTTTTAAAAAATTTATCATTAAATATATTATTAATTATTTTTACTTCCTTGAATTCATTGGATTCACCATTCACATAGTTTTTAAGTTACACATTTTTACCCATATTGTGTTAAAGTGTTACACATCTTAACTTATTATAAGTCATAATGTGACCCATTTCAACCCAAATCTACCGATTTTTCTTACTATGTGTCAAAATTGCCATGTCTAGTATCTAACATCAATGATGAAGAAGAATAGAAATGGGGTAAATTGTAGTTGCATGTTGATGGAGATGGAGGGTTTGGGGCTTGAGTGTTTTCAACAACAGAGACGATGGAGGAGTAGTCGAGTGAGATAAAAGCGGGTGAAGGTGTAAAAGATAAGTTGGTGTGTGTAATGTAGATGTAAGTTCAAACAGAGAATGAGAAAAAAAGACATTTATGTTCTTACAAAATAAAAAAAAAAATAACCAAAAGAAAAATAATAAAAAGTTCAGATTAAGTTTAAATATTTTGATAAGGTTTACTGATGATGCATACATATAAATATACATATACATATAGGATTCGGTTCAAGTGAAAATGATTATGTTACTGAGAAGGGTGAGAAGTAATATTGACCCTTAGATTAAACAGTGATTAATTTTTAAGGGATGGTATATTTGGAAGAAATCTTATATATGTATAATGCATGATTTTTGTGTCTATTAATTATAACGACTAATTAGGTTATCCAAAACAAACATGATTTTTGTGTATTACGTATCATTATTGTGTCTAGTGTTTTATGTTCAATATTGTGTATTATTGTATATTGCGTTTTTATGAGTTTTACTGATAACCATTGTGCAATACGTGTATCACATATGACAACAGATATGACACAATAGACACTATGTTTAGACACAATGACCTTAAACACAGTGATGTCTATAACCATTTTTTCTAAAAGTTTTTACATAACCTAACCATTATACAATACATGCATCACAAATGACAAAAGATATGACACAATAGACACTATGTTTAGATACAGTGACGCAAAACACAGTTTTGTTTATAACCATTGTTTCCCAAAATTTTGACCTAACCTAACCATTGTGTAATACGTGCTTCACAGATGACAACAGATATGACACAACGACACTATGTTTAGACAACAATCATTGTGTAATATATTCGTCATTGTATTTTATCTTCAAAACATTATGTAATATACCCATAGTTGTGTTTACGTTCAGATATGACACAACAATGTAAAAAAAAACAATCACAAACAAAAAGACACAATAATAAACAAAAAGACACAATGACGAATTACAAACATAAAAGGTGAAGGAAAGCCTTTTTTTTAATTTTTTATATAACAATACTATACTCGTTTTAAAGATAAAAAATGCTCATTTTTTGGTGTAGTTTTCTTTAAAAAATAATATAGTATATAAAAGTTATGACTGTTTAAAAAAATGAGGGGAATATGATAAAAAGTTAACAAAAGCGTCTATGACTAAAATACCCATCTACTAATTTTTTAATACAACTGTGATCTCAACCATTTAATTATATATCTAATGGCCCACAATCCTTGTTACACTTCTCACATATTTAAGCCTTTTTACTATAGCCTCACCCTATATATTTAAGCTTTTTTACTATAGCCCCACCCTATATAGGGGTGGGGCTATAGTAAAAAGGCTTAAATATGTGAGAAGTGTAACAAGGATTGTAGATCATTAGATATATAATTAAATGGTCAAGATCACAGTTGTATATATGTATATGAGGATCTGAAAAAAAAAACTTCTTATTTTACATACAACTTTGAAACTATTACCATTCAATCAATTTTTAAATTTATTTTTTTTATTGTAATGTTAGAAATATTATAAACAAAATTTTTTAATAAATATATGCATATCACAAAGTTATATATATGTAATTCATAAACTACATATACGTAACTCATATAATGTGCAAATATGTAACGTGAAGGTTACATATACGTAATACATGAGCTACATATTTATTTTATTATTTTTGTTCTTTTACATTTGTAAACTTATAATAAAAAGAAATAATAAACAAAAAACCGATTTAAAAATTAATTGTTAATAATTGTGATTAATTTTTTTTAGTTTTTTTCTTAAGAATTATAGATTTATGAGCCTTCACAGAGAACCATACGCACATGCCACTATAAATATACACACACATAATTGGGAAGTAATAATAACTCAGTGTTGTTGCAATAACCCAAATAATTCTGACAAAATCAAGACGAATCTTAGAATTTTATAACATCATTGTAAAATATTTATAACACGTGCTTTATCTTTTATTAGTTTGTGTAAATTGATCACCCTTTAAGAGTTAACATTGTCGCAAGTTTTTGTCTTAAATCATTGTACCTATTTTAGACAAAAAAACTTACAACGATGTTAACTCTTAGACATCAATGAATTTACATAAACTTATAAATTAAAGAAGAATGTGTTCTAAATGTGTTACAATGATGTTAAAAAATTCAAGATTTGGCTTGATCTTGACGAAGTTATTTGGGTTATTGCAATAATAGTGGGCTATTATTACTTCCATGCCCTATATATATACACACACACAATTTATGATATTATCAATTTTTAAATTTGTCTGGTAAGTTGACAAATAAGATTATAGGTTTGAAGATTGATTGATCTGATCGATTGGATTGACCTACACATGGTTTGAAGTCTGATTCTTTACGAAAAATAATTACAACAAACATGTGTATGTCTATCCAATCGATCAGGTCAACATTATTAGGACATGATCAAATAAAAAGTTTATTGTGTCTAAGAAAACTAAAAAATATTTTAAATCCTTGAATACGGCCCAAACAAATTTCTGTTGAACTCATTCCGACAATGTTGGAATCATATCGTTGAACTTTACAATATTAGCTTTTAAGTTTTGTATTTATGTTTTAAGGTTAAGTTTTAAAGCTTAGTTTTATTATCATTGTTTATGTTTTGAGGTTCAACTTTTGGACCTTAAGGTTCGACAAGCCGATTTTTTAAGTGGCACGAAATGAATTTGTTTGTGTGAGTTTTCAAGTTTTTAAAAATCTCTTTTAATTTTTTTAGGCAAAACATAGCGGTTTAACTATAATTACATTTTATAAATATATTAGTAATTCGTCCTTTAATTTTGCAACCTCTATCGTGTTGAAGTAAATGAGTCTTATCGCGCATTGCCGCTTAGATTTAACACCCTTGTTTGGCTTGACAATGAACTCGAAAGAAAAAAAAAAAAAACACCAACAAGTAAAGAGTGGTGAACATAAAACAAATTTATTATGAGTTAAGAAGTAAAACAAAAGAAAAATAAAAATAAGATATAACACTTGAGAAAACAACATGTCAATTATCATGTTATGACAAATTGAAATTGCTAAAGTAAATGAATTTCTAACGAAAAACAAATTTCTTGTTAACAAATCACGGGGAAAATGAATTTCTCACTACAAATTTCAATTAATCAATGAAAAATCGCGAGAAATGAATTGATAGCGCGAAAAAAAATTACGCAAATGAATTTATCACGAGAAGATGAATTTATCACAAGAAAAAAAATACTCTCTCGCGATATTCACTATTCCTAAATTGATTTTGTTTATATAGATAAATAGTTTGGTTTGTTTTAAAGTTAAAAGCGATTGGATATTCATTGTTTTGCAATATGGTCGGTGATTCACGTGGTCCGCCGCCATGCATGTGTTGGCGACAATAAATCGTGTTTGTTCTTTAACATGAACATGGTTGTATGTGAACTTACTGTCCTTTGCCCAAAAAGGCCTAGCCTCCCCACGTATAAACCTTTTAGCTACAATCTTTTTTTTTCGTAACGTTAATTTTTTAATTGAAAGATTATTTTTTGTTTTATTTGTTTCTCCCTCTTCCGGTTTAAAAAATTAATATGAATTATAAGTCTTGTAAATTTCTAGCTATTCTTTTAAAATATTTAAGTTCCGTCACTAACTTGCGTTAAGTGTCTCATAAAAGTAATCAAAACTTTTTTCTTACTCTTATGTTGCTTTTTTTCATTAGCTATTCTAACTTTGTGAAGGTTTTATATAAACTAAAAAAAATAAAACTTAAATGTTAGAATGGAATGCGGAGATGAACATAATATACCATAATCAAAAATTAACCGATAACCGTTCCAAACTATAACCAATTTTAACTGAAACCGACTTTAGCCGACGATTATGGTTAAGTTAAGCCGTTAACCGACTCATTCGGTTATTGTTATGGTTAAGCCAAGTCATTAACCAACTTTAACCGAACCGATTGTTGCATATATGTTTTTTTTATATTTATAGGTGTGTGTTTCCTTTTTTTTTTTTTCAAACTTGAGCTCCCAAATTATAAATGAGCCTAGCTCAAGCTATGCATAAGTTAAAAGAGCATATAAGAACCAAGGTCGGCCCTTCCCTTACAAGGTGAAGCTAGGACTTGCGGCCTGATGGCCTCTCTAAAATTAGGGTTCTCATTTTATAAAAATAAATTATATATGTGCAATAAGATTAATTTTTTTAATCTGAAACAATAAAAAAGTCGTTATCCTTCTCTCAGATTGAAGAAGACCTAGATATTTTATTTAATATCTTTTTTTAAAACATATCCTTTTCAATTTACCCTAAATTCTTACCTTGGCTTGAAGAGATATCAACAAAAATACAGTTAAAAAAACAAATAAAATAAAAAAAAAAAGAAAATGGTAGATAATGAGTCGGTAATGAAGGGAAAATGAAGTTTGAAAAAAATCAAGAGTTATGAAACTTATGATTAGTTTAATTAAGTGTTGCCTTATGTTTTGAGAAAATCAAGTGTTGCATCGTCTCGATGGGTGAGTATGTCTCGTTTCAATGCGGTTATGTCCATTTCCATAACCAAAACCGTTATTTCGGTTAATTCTAATACCATATCAATAACCAATTGATTGGTTAACCATTAATCGGTTAATCACCGGCTATTGTTCGGTCTCGTTTAATAACGAAATTGCTGAAACCGGTGTTTTAATGACGGGACCAAACCGAAGGCCGGTTGAACCGGTCTGGTCGAGAATCAGATGATCAATTGGTCAGAAATTGGTTTCCTAACCGCGAATTTGAAAACCTAACAGTTAACGTTCTAACCGGGTAAACCAGGAACAGGAACAAACGATCAAGTCGTTTTTGAAAGAACAAATAAAACTCAGGTTCCTCTCACTTTATATAGGAGAGAATGGAAAGCCAATAACTTCTTTGGGGGCAATGTGGGATGAAGAATTTAGGTTGAAAAACATTATAGGTGATGTGGGATGGGGATTAGTATTAGAAATTTAGAATGCAAGAAAAATGATAAGCTGATGTTTTACAAATTCAAATGTGAGAAACTAAGTGGACTAGGGCTGTTGAAAAAGCTCGCGGTTCGAAGCTCACTCGAAAAAAGCTCGGCTCGAAAAACGCTCGGCTCGAAAAGAGCTCGTAAAAAACGAGCCGAGCTAGAGCCAGGGTTGGCTCGGCTTGTGGCTTGGCTCGATTTTTAATATATATATATTACTATATGATACATATAAGAATGACAAAATAGTAATTTATTTAAATCTTTTAAAATTAAGAGTTTTACAACTCTTATAGCATATGGTACAACTTTATAATTCTAATCTAAATGTTTGTTTATATCCTCACTTTGTCCCACATTGGTAGCTTTTAAGAATTTAAGTGAGATAGAGTGATTATAAAAGAAAACCATTCAAAACAAATAAATCACTTCTTGACATTTTTGATGCATTTGGCCTTTTATGTTATTAGTTAAAGTCGGTTTATTTAACTACCAAGTTAAAAAAATTGTTTTTGTTATGGTTATGACTCAAGAACGAACCATGCAAACCTTTAAAACACCCAACTTAAGTGTTGTGTTTTCCGCTGCAACGCGCGGGTACTAGACTATTTATATTTATGTTTACACTTACAGTATTGTAAGTTACAAAATTTTAAAAACTTACAACAATGATAACTCTCAAACTGTGACGAATTTACGCAAACTCATCAAATAAAAAAGTGTTCTAAATGTGTTTACAATGACGTTAAAAAAATTCGAAAATTTGGCTTGATTTTGACGGGTTATTTAGAGTTATCGCTTTAAGGGTGGGTTATTTTTTTATCATTCCCCATATTTTGTATATAATTATATATATATGTATATAGGTATGTATATGTATATATACATATATATTGGATTTTGTATATATTAGATTTTATATATTAGATTATATATATATATATATATATATATGTAAAGTGGAGGAAAAAAATAAAAAAAAAATAAGCTGGCTCGTGGCTCGAGGTTTTTTACGAGCTTGAGCTCGAATTTTTGACTCGAAAGAAATTTCGTCTTGGCTTGGGCTCGGCTCGAAAATCAACAAGCTGAGCTGGAGCCAGGCCTGGCTCGACTCGGCTCGATTACAGTCCCAAAGTAGACCAAAGAATGCAAAATACCAACTAAGCTGATCACAATTGTTTAAGATGTTTTCGTGAGTTTGTGATTTACCTCCTTAACAAATGGATTATAACTGCACATATACATACATACATACATACATACATACATACATACATACATACATACATACATACAATTTATATAATAGTTATGATGTTATCCGGTTCTTTAATCCGGTCCAACCGATCCGAGCAATGAACCGGTAAGATAACAGGTTCGATATCCGGTCCGGTCATGAAAACATTGGTTGAAACACTAAGAACTCATAATCTTGATGGAACATACAAACATTAATAGATCTTTAAATTTTAGATAAACTTGTAAATTTAGATAAACATACAAATCTTAGTGAATCTTTAAATTCTGGTAAACCTAAATAGAGGTGTTCATCAGGTCGGATAACGGTTTGTTCAGTTTGTTCGGATTTGAAAATTTTGGGACCCTATCCGAAACCCAAACCGAAAAACATATATGCTTATCCGATCCGAATCCGAACATCCCGAATAACCAGAATAAGTTTAATTTTTACATCTTAACAACCCGAATAACCCGAAAAAACAGGCTTTACAAAAATTGAGGCTCTTTTCATAAATAATTTTTTTCATGCTATCAGCATAAGTTTACTCATAGTTACACGTAACAATTGATAATCATAAATGATATAAACAAAAAATGTTATAAAGTACAATAATTAATTAGTGATGATATTTTATAACTTTGTTTCTCTTTGAAAACTAGTTTGATTACCCTATTTATCACTAGAAAACTTGTCTAATTTTTTTACACGTACCACTAATAGAAAATTTATTTCATTGTCAAGTATATGTGAAACAAAAACGAGGAAAATGTAATTATTTGTAAAGAGAGAACATAAAATAACCGTCATCTTTTGAAAATATGAGTGAGCTCTCTAATTTTTCAGATTTAAAACGATAAAATAAATAACCTGGATGATAACTTGAACAAAATCCGAACGATTGAGGCCCCAAAAATTTGGGGGCACTAGGCGCTTGCCTATAATTTTCCTATATGAAGCTGGCTCTGTGTGACTTTTACGAAAAAAAATATATAGAAAATATATTGGTTTTTTTATAGTGTTTACCCTTAAAATATTTGTTATTATGCTTTTACCCATTAGTAGTCGTAACAATAATCATGGGAAATTGAATTTTCAATCATTGCAGTTTATTCAGATATAAAGTTTTTTTCGTGTAAAAATTATACACTATTTTTTGTTCATGTTTGATTTTATCACATAAACGTGTAGTTATTACAAACTGATGAAATTATCACACAAAAAATTTATAAGTAATTTACGACTATGTGATAAAATCATGTATGAACCCTTAATCCTTGTGTGATTTGTATCACACATACTTTATACAAAATGACCATTGTATTTTAAGTTTTCTCCTCAATTTTTTTTTGCTCCTTTTTCTTCCTTTAATAAATAAATTTATTTCTCGTACTCTCTTAATTTAGGAATCTTTATTATTCTCATTTTACTTATTATAATATCCTTTTCACTTAATTATTAAGTTTAAGTTTTTTATTTTTTTTTCTATAATCATAAATATTTATTATTTATTATTATTTAAATCATATATTATTCAAGTCCTAACCTAGTGTGAAAATAATCTTGAAAGTTCGAACTTTTTTTTAAGATTTAACGTAAACGAGTGGGGTTGACCCGCGCTCCGCAGCGGGACGTAGGTTGATTTTTTGATAAATGTTAGTATATAAAAGTTTAACATTTAAAAGTAAGACCATGTAGATCCAAGAAACTCCTTTGTTCCATAGTCTTAGGGCTATTTATAACTATGCATCCAGTGAAATCTTGTTGCTTTTTTGACAAAATTGATTCAGTTAGTTATATTATAATAAAAACTACGGATGAAATAGCGATTTCTATATCATTTTGATATTTTTGGTGAAATAAAACTTGTAAATCGTTGAAATCAAAAATCAACTTCATGTTATTTCTACATAGTGTTAAATATAATTATGCACCCTTCTTGAAGCACCAAAAGTTCCATTTCTATCTAATAAAGCAATTAAATACAACAAAATGAATGAACCATTAATTAACTAATCACATTATCACAATCTTCAAATTAGTAAAATCAACGAAAATTAAAGGCACATGATTAGTATCAAACCAACCAAACTCTGTATGTTTGTTGATACCCTTTGAATTTGAGCATTTGTCTCTACATTAAGCACATATCAGTGAGTGTTTTATTAACACAAAAATATATGTTCGCATTTAATTAGTAAAACAAATGACGTTTGGACTCTTTATTTATGAATAAACCTGGTCGTTCATCAAGATATCAGTACAAATTTTCCATCTCTTAATACAATTACATCATCGTGATATCATCTCAATAAAATTTAGAAATTAACATAAAACCCCATAATCAAGCCTTGAAATTCTTAGAAAGATATGTGGATATTAATCTACACAAAATCTAAACAAAATTACCAAATCATATGAAATTGAAGTACAGAACACCAATGATATAAATACAAACATAAAAAATGATAAACATGATTGCAAGAACCAGGAAACCCAAAAATCAAGTTGTAGAACCCCCTAATGATATTACATCCATCTGTGCACAATTGGAAAACGATGTTGATGAAGAAAACCTTTATGTGGAAAAGGCACTATGGAAAGGAAGCAAAAGGAAATGATCTTTGTGGAAAACCAAAAGAAAAAGGACGATCTTAAGAAGAAGATACAAACCTTTAAAACCTCTGTACAAAGATAAGGCACCACCATTAACATTTGCTTTTACCTGTTTTTGTCTCCACTGATCATGCATCCTGCACTCTAAATTTCAATTGGAAAAGTTTTCCAGACGGGCTACACCGGCAATTATGGCCGAAGCGGTGATGAAGCCGGTGCAGGTTCATACCTAATAGCTTTGTGTGTATAAAGATGATATTTGTTCGACTGTAGAAAGGAGCAAAGGAACGAATACATACCTGAATTTCACATCCATTTCCTAAGAGCAGAGCAAGAATGGGAAGAAAACCTAGAATTCAAACCGGTGAGATAAGGCAGAGAAATACGAAGGCTCGTGCCTAATAGCTTGTCCCACGCATAATGAGACATGTATCAATGAATAGTGTTTGACAGGCAGTATTGTTAATGGTGATGATGGCGTTGGAGTTGGATGAGATTTCGGAGGAGAAGAGGTGAGTCGACAAATAGAGGCGGTGAAAATGGTGCAGGCTTAGAGTGATTGTACCATATGCATAAAGAATAGTAAGAAATGAACAATAATCTCTGAGGGAAAAAAAGTTAGTCTTTAATATATATATAATTACTTGACGCGTCCCGTTATAATATAATACTAGATGGCTAAAGCCTCCATTGAAGAGGAATTCTAGAAACTAACACTTTCATAGTTATTTTTTTATTGATTATAAGTAACTAAAATCAAATTTGATACATCTAAGCTCAAGCTCAACTTGTTTACATAATATAAAAGAGCTATTCTTATTTTGAATACTTCATCTAAAAGTCAAGTTTGACTCGTGAGTTTTTTTTTTACGAGCTTAGTTTGGTGTAACTTGATTTGTTATTTATTAATATTTTATTCATATGCATAATATACACTTATATCCATTTTATATATAATATAATGTAGGGTAAATTTCACTTTTAATACTTTATGTTTTTACAAAATTTCATAGATGGTCTTTTATGTTTTGAAATGTCAAAATCATAAATTTAAGTTTCCAAATGTTACAACATCAGTCCTTCCTCCGTTAATTTTGTTAAATATTAAGAGAATAAATGTTCATATTTGAAAATTTATACAAACATAAATGACCAAAAGTGAAATTTACCCTACATTATATTTTATATAAAATGGATATAAGTGTATATTATGCGTATGAATAATGCTCTCTATTTAGCTAATATTTAACAAAGTTAACGAAGAAATGACCGAGTTTGCAACATTTGAAACTTAAAGGACTAATTTTTGACATTTTTAAACATAAAGAACCATCTTTGAAATTTTGTGAAAACAAAAGGGGCCAAAAGTGAAATTTAACCTATAATATATGTTAATAGTTATTATATATCATGATAATTAGAGGTTTTCCACCTTACGTATTGCGCCAGGTATTACATTATGACCCCGAACATCAAAACTTAGACACAATTTGTTCAATTCTAAAAATGACTATCATTTCATTAGCCTTATGGGTTGCTTATCTAAAACTATATCAAAGATTCAGAGGTCCTTGCTAATAGACTTAGGGGCCGTTTGGTAGCGTTTGAACTATTAAGTACTGAATGGTTAAGATGTCTGAATTGTTAAAAGGGTCTGAACCATTAACTGCTGAACCAGTTAAGACTGTTTGATTGAACATTTAAATGAAAATGCTATTTTTTTTAAGTTTTAAAATGTTTGTAATAACATTGCTATATTATTTTCATATTTTTTTATAATATTTTGGAAATATATATTAGTTTATAACATGTGTTTTATAGTTAATAATAACATCTATTTTTATATGCTTGAAAAATGAAATGAGAAGGGTACCAAATTGAAAGTCTTTGCTAAACCAAATGAGAAGGGCGGTCGTGGGACGGTGGGAGGCAGCGGCAGTCGTGGGAGGCGGCTAGCAGCAGGGTGATGGGAGGCTTGTTTTGTGGCTCCGATCGGGAAGATCGCGACGGGAGTAGTGGTGTGGCCGTCGGTCGAGCAAGCGGTGGTGGTACAGTGGCGCTGGATGGAGGGACTGCGGCGACTGCGGAGGGACGGCGGCACTAGACGGAGGGATAGCAACGGCGGGCGAAGGGAGGTCGAGGGCATGGTTCAGATAAGTGGTGTGAACCGCCGTCGTCGTCGTTCCTTCGGTAAGGACATCGGTGACAGTGGTGAGGACATCGTCAATGGTGGTGGTTGGATGTGTTTTTGAAACACACAGACTTCTATCCCTCGTTCAGACCCATTATTCAGACTTGATCTGAAGTCTGAATGATTAAGACCTTTATTTAGACATTGAAACCCATTCAAATGTGTGTTTTTTCATAAAACAAACGGTCTGCATCTGAACTATTTAGATTCAGACCTATTCAGACTCATTCAGACCCAAACAAACAGCTTTTATTGTATGTTTCATAACATTTTTATGATTTTATTTTGATGTTACCTTTAAACAGAGTTAGAATTAGATCTCTTACTTATTTAATACTTGATAAACCTAAATATCCTTAATATGGTTTTGGATTAGTAATCTTCGATTTCTAAACCTTCTCTTAAATAGGAACATTCCGGATGGTCCCTTTCTTATCAATGAAACCATCTCTTGGTTGAAAACAAATAAAGTCCCCTACTTTCTTGTTTAGAATTGATTTTGAAAAAAAAAGGCATTCGATTATCTAAATTGAGATCTTATAAACGAAGGTAGTGTTTGCTATACATGAATGAAGAAGATAATGAAATTACTTATTACGTTCTAATGAAATTACTTATAAACTCATGTAAAACAAACATAACACTGCGCCCATATGTTACGTATGTTTTACATGGTTTTACAAAATAATTTTTTTTTAAAAATAACTACTCGGTGTTTTTTTATTCTTTTTATAAAAATGTGACAAATAATGTAACAAATCTGTAAAAAAAATCAGAAAAAAACGTTTTTTACATGATTTTTATATGGTTTTTATAGTTTTCACACTAAGAAAGAGTTTTCAAATTATTTATACCCTATATATATGTGTGTGTGTGTGTCTAAGTGTATATATTTTATAGAATAAACTTGTGATATGGTGCATGTGTTATAATAGTATTTCACTCTTGATACATATGTTTCATTAATCACATATATGGTCCCAAACGTTAGATTGAAATATCAATAAAACACAAAAACTATCTCAGTAATTTACTCAATATTATAGGTGATATAATTTAAATTTAATAGTTATTTTATATAATAATAATTATCATTTAAATATATTAAAAATATTAAATCTTATCTTATCTTACTACTCTAATAAACAAAAATCATTTTTGCCACTTGTCATGTTTTTAGCTAACTAATGTCACATGTCATCTTATTGTTATTTCATTTAATTATATTTCTTAATAAATACTTATATCATCTCTCCTATTAACTAATCATAATATTAATCATATTATTTACCTTTTTCATATTAATAATTAAAAATAGCTTTAAATAAATTAAATTTTAATTTTTGTTAAAAAATATGTACTTTTTTCAAAAAAAAAATAGAATTTTCTTATAAATCAGAAATATTTAAAATCATTATTTTTAGGAAATTAACAGTTTTCTAAAAAAAACAAGTTTTCTTAAAAGATGATTTTTTTTATAAATGAAATTAACATTAAAACTAAGTTTTAAACAATATGATTTTATAAATAAATGACATTTTATTAAAACAAAATATTTAAAAATGAGTTTTTTAAAAAAAACCATAAGTTTTAAAAAAATGATAAGGAAAACTATACTTTTGACATAAAAAACTATATGAGTTTTTAACGTTATAGTTTAAAAATATTAGTTATTATAAACTAAGAAAATCAAATAATAATTCTTTAGTTATTACAGTTTTTAATTGTTAGTTTATTACATAAAATATTTGTATATATTTACTTTAATATTTCCATACCAAAATATTGTTTTATAATTCTTAAGTTTTTATTAATAACTATTTAATATTTTATGATTTATCCGTGTAATACACGGGTTAATAAACTAGTCAATGTAATATAAATAAAAATATATAGACAAGAGGCTCATTACCTCGACTCAATTTAAAGTATTTTAATGTAAAGTTATCATCACACGAAAAACTCACCCTATAAATACCCTGACCAAAGTCGCTAACAGAATAAGTCCCCCCCACACTCACACATACACAAAAAATTAAAAATAAGAATAAGAAATAAGAAAAGCGTTTCATCTTCCCTCCTCCATCCTTGTCTCTCTGCAATTTCTTAATTCTGCAGAGGAGATCGAAAATGGAGTTGAGAGTAAACCCTAATTTGTTTTCTATATTCGTGATTGTCACCATTCTATCGCCATTAATGGAGGTTGAAGCAGCTTCAGATTTAATCAGCTGTGATCTGTTCCAGGGAAATTGGGTATTGGATGATTCGTATCCACTTTACAATGAATCCAGCTGCCCATTCCTTGAAAAGGAGTTCAATTGCGTCAACAATGGCCGCCCCGATCGTTTGTATCTCAAATACCGATGGCAACCTCATGGCTGCCGGCTTTCCAGGTGCTGCTTCTAACTTCTGTTTATTACCTCTCTATATGCATATTTGTGTTTGCGTATATTAGTTTACAAACTCTTAACTAAATAAAAAATTATATAATAATTTGTAATTCTTTAATTATACAATTATTTATAATTAAACTTATTTTTAAATAGAATAAAATATCATTTTAGTACATGTGATTTGACAACTTTTGTCATTTTAATCTAATAGTTTAAATTTTACTATTTTGATCATTATTGTTTAATTTTATTGTCATTTTCGTTCTTGTGGTTTGGTAACTTTTGCTATTTAAGTCAAAAAGTTTAAATTTAATTGAATTAAAATAATAATAAAATGGAAACTATAATTACCAAAATGTCAATAAAATGGAAACTATAATGACCAAAATGACAAAATTTAAACTATTGAACTAATATGACAACAGTTGACAAACACGGAGACTAAAATGACATTTTATTCTTTTAAATATCTAAAATATATTATTTTGAAAAGATAAGTGAAAATAATGAGAAAATACTGAATAGTGACATGTGTTTCATTTATTTAAAATAAGAAAGTGACAAAGAACAAAGCTGATGAAACATTACAAAATATTATGTGTTATACTTAGGTATTATTTTCTTATATTGAAATTAAAAAAAAAAGGTTTTTGAGTTGGGACTATATTGTGATAGGGTGTGTCCTCGTCTCACTTTCAAGACCCGATCTTATGAATAGAATATTAGTTACCTTGTTGGTGCATCTATTTGTTTGTTACAGTGTGCCTAGTGCGAAGACCGCACCATGACACCCGTATGCCAACTCGTCTTTTTTGACAGAGATAGGCAACAAGGGGTCGGGAGACTGAACTAACTCATAAATTTAGGGCGCGAATTCTACACGTGCTAAATTTTAGGACAAAAAACACAGCAAATTACACTACGGAGCGAACAAAAAGGGGGCGCCGCCCCTGACCCTAACTATCCTTCATCAATGACAGGTGGCATTCTTCTCCCATAGTCTTCCTCTTCGTTGCTTTCTTCTTCACTTTTTTTTTTCTTTAGTCAAATATTATAAAAATGAATAATCATGGTCTGAAAATGAAAGAGAGAGCTTATAATATGATGTTTAACATATTAAAAAAAAGTAAAAATTAAAAAAAAAGCAACAAGTAATCACCTCATGTGCATGACGGCTAGAAGCAGTAACCATTGGTCGTAGTTGTTGGCAAGGATGTGAAAGTCGTTAGCTTGGTTTTAAAAAGCTTGAGGCGCTAAAAAGCGATGAGGCCGAAAATACCGAGGCACGAGGCGCTAGGCGCAAGGCGAGAGCTTTACGTATGCGAGGCGCTAATTTAAAAAAAAAGAAATTAAAAATAAAAGCAAATAAAATAGGACACTTTTAACACTAAAAATAAAGTCCAAACATAAAAACATGCTTAATAAGTCTTCATAAATACAAAAAACAAAGCAAAGTCCAATCAATCATCATAACCGGGCACACGATCTTAATTGAAAAAACCAAAAAACAAAGAAAATTGTAACCAACAGCTTTGTCAGTGGTTTCATATTAAGATTAAACCCAAAAAATAGAAAAAATAAGATGAAAAAACAAAAAAAATATAAACATTAAACATCGTAATATACTAACATACAGCTTAAAAATTCAATCAGGAGGAGTTCGGCAATTGAAGTTGCGGTCTTAGAACTTCGAAGGACAGGAGTTCGGCTGGAGTCGTGGTCGGTGGTGGAGGTGGCGGTCGGCGATGGAGGTCGGCGGAGGAGGAAGCCGGTCGGCAAAGGAGTTCGGCTAGAGTCGTGGTGGGAGTCGTAGTGGCTGGAACCTGTTGTCGATCGCGATTTTGTGTGGGATCCGTTTTTAGGGTTTAAAAAAAACCACCCCTTTAAAAAACCACGTGTTTAAAAACTAAAAAAAAATGAAAAAACATCCGAAGTTCAGTGGAGCGCCGCCTCATCACGCCTAGAGCTTCCCACGGTGGAGCGCCGCCTCCGGCCGCTTCTGGATTTCGCTCCGCCTCACATCTCCGGAGCGCTCGGCCCTGCGCCTCTAGCGCCTCACGCCTCAAGCGCCACTGAGGCGCGCTTTTTTAAACCAAGGTCATTAGGCGTTCCTAGGTCAGAATAGCTTCTGAAGCGAGTAATCGGGTAGTATACGGTCATAAGCAAGGAGTACTCGGGTAATACTTAGGAAATACTCAGCCTCGGAACATTTCCTTGAAGCGAGTACCCGACCTTGGAGGCCGACTTTTGCAACAGCGGTTGTTGTTGAGGTTTAGTTTGGTGAGGGTTCGTTTTCTATCGACCCAAGTGGGTGGTGCGGTCCCGGAATATGGTTTTGGTGGTTCATAGCTGTCATTTGTGAAAGAGAATTTGTGTGTGGATGCGTTTGTTTTATTGGGCGTAGATTGGATTCCTTTTCCATTTAAGCAATAGGTTAAGGTTAATGGGATTAAAAGGTAAACCATTAAATTAAGAAATGTATTATTTTAGATAAAAGATTTAGATAATAAGTCAACAAAGATATGTTAAATTAAACATGTAATTAGTAACTTAAACATCATGCTATTTGTGGAAGTCTCTCTCTTTTGAGATGAATTTATACGCTTAAACACAAATATTATGAATTGAGAACTATTTACCAACTTATACATTGTTAGTGATCGCGTTTTACCTGTTTCCCCATAATTAGTCGGGAATTTAAGAAGACCTGAAGGTTTAGTACGTAAATGTGTTCACAATAACATAAAAACAATATTTATAAGAATATCACAATAGAAATAGAACAAATTATGTTTATTAATTCATTTACAAAATATATGATTGAAGACGTTTTTATATTTATTTGTAAATTATAATCAATTTACAATATTACAGCTTTTAAGATGGAAACAAATTATTCGGTATCAATTTCCACCGACATTTTTTATATGTGAATTTGAGAATATAAAATTAGAAGGGAAATGATTGATAACATGGAATTGAGGACTTGGATCTTAAAAGGTTATTAGTATCCTTTCTTCCATCTAAATTTTTTAAGTAATGCAAATTCAATCTATTACTTCGGGTTTTACTTTGTAATCGAGAGGTTATGGGTTCAAGTCTTGTCAAAGGCAATTTAAAAGACATCCATGTGAGCAAAGTAATCTTGAGTTTAATCTCAGGGCGAGGGTTTACCCCTTTCAGGGGGTTCCCGCGCATCTGGTGTGGCCGCGTCTTACCTCTGTCCGGTGAGCTCTGTTAAGACAACATACGTGGTATATAGCATCGTTGTCGTTCAAAAAAAATCTAAAGTTTTAAAAGTTGATTATCAACTTACTTGTAAAGTATATACAGAAAATATAAAAGCGACTACTTTATTAGTTTTTTTCCTAATTTTTATTGTTAATTATACGGATAGTCTATGTGGTTGTCGCTAAATTACGGTGAAATAACCAAAATATACAACATGTAAATCATTACACTCTTCTCACTCCATTCTCTTTTTATACACTAACGTTCCCACTTCCTACCTTTACCCGTGACCGGGCTCACGACTAGCCCTGTCACGCACCCTGTAATGTGGTGTTTGACGCAACTGGGGCATGGCATCATCTAAGGCTGTCATAACAGGTCAGACATGATCCGTTAAAAACACGTAAACATGAAATGACTCGTTAAGGAACATGTTAACAGTTAACATTATAAATGACCTGTTAAAGAGTCTGTTAAGAACCCTGTTAAGGAACCAGGGTTCAAGGTTGCAAAAGTCGCTAGGCGCTCGTTCAAGGTTGCAAAAGTCGCTAGGCGCTCCTAGGTCGGAACAACTCCTTGGAGCGAGTAATCGGAGAGTACTCGGCCCTAAGCAGGGAGTACTCAGGTAATACTCACAAGTACTCGGCCTCGGAACAACTCGTTGGAGCGAGTACTTGGAGAGTACTCAGCCTTGGAGGCCGACTTTTACAACAGTGGGTTAGAGAATTGGAAATTTCTAGAAGATAATTAGTTATACACCTATTTTATATATTATTTATTTTAAATTTTAAATTTTCAAACAAGTTTTAACAGATCTTAACATGTCTTAACATTTCTTAACGGGTTTTTACTTGTTTAGACACGAAAAATAAATAGGTCTTAACGTGTTAACCTGTTTTAGACACGAAACATGTAAAGGGTAAACATGAAACATTTTAAAGTCATGTCGTATCAACGTATTCGTGTCTGAAATTGTCAGTTCTAACACCTTCGTCTCCTCGGTTTTCACACCCTATTACACGTGGTCTAAGAAAAGTTTAGAAAAATAATGGGTTTGAATTCTTACAGGCATCAAATGATTCAAATTACATGGGATTATACGAAGTTTAAAAGGTAAAAAATGGTTATTAAAAATAATACCTATATAATATAATTCTGACATAACGTGTTCATGTGAGCTAAAAAGCATGGCACATTGTGCGATGCGAGTTGTCACGGAGGATGTCTTTCTCGTTCCTCTACACAGAGATTTTAATTTCTTCGTTTTTTTTTTATTTCAATCATATTTGTGTTAATTTATTTGTTTTTTTCAATGACATTTATTTGGTTTATTTACATGTAAATATTAATATCAATTTCAAATCTACTAATAAATATACTAAATAAATAAAAAGACACGTTATTTTATGGTGTTCTGCTGCTTTTTAGCCTTATTTTTTGTATCTATCTCTATTAAATGAAAAGATACGTGTTATCTTATGATACATTATCACTCGATAGAACATGTGGTTTGTTGGTGCTTTAGTTTTGGTCTAATGGTCTCTAGATATCATAAGTTACACATATGATTATAAATTTTAAACATTTGTAACATATACAGTCTTTACGTGAATGTAATTTGGTCAAACATGTGAGAATAATTTGATGATTGAGAACTGTACGAGTTACAAAATTTTAAAATGTACGACCATATGCTAATTAATGAAACCTAAAGAAAAAAAGTGAAACACTAGCAACCACCCACGTAATCATATCGGCATAAATAAGAGTAAAAACACAATGGTTGATTTTGACTTGTAACTCATAAATTTGAATATAATGTTAGTATTCAAATGAAAATCTAAATTTAAAAGGCATAATGTGTAAGAAGGACAAATAAAAAAGTCAAGAAGTGTATTTACATTAATCAGCAGGATTTAAAGAGATAAAATAAAGACAACCGTTATCTTTATCCTAATGAAAAGCTTGCCATTAGTTGCCACAAGACTTTTAATTATTTATAATATATACTAGGTTAAATCCCGTGTGTTACACGGGTGAAATAAATGAAATATTATGCTTTTAAAATACTTGTATATATTGCATTACGTTATAAACCCGTGTATTACACGAATTTAATATAAAATATAAAATTAAAAAATGTCATTGGATGATAAAAATCTCATTGTTTAAAAAATCCTTTTATAATATATTTTATTTTAAAAAAATCATTTTGTAAGATAACTTGTTTTTTACATAAATTTTGTTTTTTGAAAATAAAATATTTCTTACTTTAGAAGTTTTGATTTTAGAGAATTTTATTTTTTATTAAAATTTTTTAAAGTGTGCTTTATAATAATAAGATAAATAATATGTTAGTTATTACTATTATATTTACTTATTTAATAAGAGAGCTAATATAATTATTTAATTGGAGAGAGAATTAAGTGGAATGATAAGTCTTGACAAGTGGCAATTGTGGTGTAATAAGGTGACATGTGACATTAGTGGTGTAATAATGTGACAAGTGACAAATTTGTTACTCTTTTACTATAGAGTATAGATGTGTATATATTATATATATATTATATACGTGGAAAGTGAAATATGGGTTCTGACACAACTATGCTTAAAGCCTCAAACATGAAACCTTTTTAAAATTCCATATATTGTTTTTTTTTATTATTTTAAATAAAATATCATTTTAATTAGTTTGATTCAAAACTAAAGTAAAAATAAGTTAACATCAGAAAACTAACTTTACTACTTATATTGCATTATGTCAACATGTTCATGAACTCGTCAATAGAGCGGTTAGGCTCGAGCTCTATGTTATCAAGTCTAAAAAAGTTAAAACAACATAAACGATCAAACTAAGATGATCTAATAATAAAAATTATACATGAGAGAACAAAAGATATTTGTATCTGCACTCGTGATATATATATATATATATATTGGAACACATATTGATGTCTAGAAAAATTTAATTAATTATGAGTTGGCTGCTTTTGTATGGAACATTGAGTAAAGGAATCTAATATTAAATTGGACTCTCACGAGCTACACATATAAAACCAGGATTTCACTTGTATCCTTTTACTAATTAAAAAATCATTATTATGTATTTGATAAAATTTTAAAATAAATTACATATTTTCTCTTAAGGGAGAATAAATGTAACCGATTTTTTTTATTTAAAAGACGAAAAATGTTTACAATGCAGAAATATATAATTAACTTTTTCTCTTTGATAAATATATAATAAATGATTAGTAAGAGGAAAAATGTAAGTGTCCCATAAAACTAACTAGGTTTATTCCCCGCGCATTGCGGCGGGTTATTACAGCACACTCTCGAGAACGGGTATTATATATCATTTGTATAAACATAAGTTACATAGCAAAATCAAATCTTTTATCACGAACTAAAAGCTTTAAACCTAAACCCTAAATTCTAAATCAACAAAAAACCCAAATCTTTAAGCAAATCTGTCAAATTTAATAAAAACTCAAATTTTGTAAGTAAATATATCAAATTTAATACACTCATCTCTGTTTACTAATTTTCAAAGAAAAAAAAACTTACTAAATTTTCAAAATGCCCCTACATGAATCAGACACCTCATTAATATATATATATATATATATATATATATATATTTAGTATTCAAAATTATATATATGTGTGTGCGTGTGTGATCATAAGACCCACATAATACAATATATATATTTTTACTATTTGTTTTTCATGCATTTTAATAGCATATATAATTACGATGGGCTTAGATTTATACTATTTTTTTAATTTTGAGTTTAACTCATTTAAAGTGTTTAAAATCATATATAATATTCATGAAGATATATAATTATAATACATGTAATATTTATATAAAAACAAGGTTAAAAACATGTATATTACACACTAGCTTATTGATCTATGTATTATACATAATTGTATAAAAAGTAAGCATTACAAAACAATAACTGATAGAAAAATAGATATACAGATAATATAAGATTTTTAAAATATGAAAATAAAGTATATTTCATAAATATCTAAACACTTTTTAAAATAATACAAATAATAATAAGATTTATAATTTTGAATTTGCAAAATTATTAATTGAAAATAGAAAGTTTGAAATGATTAGATTTTGATTAGTATTTTAAAATATGAATATTAACTAGTTTTTCTTTAAATTTGAATATTTGAGTTTATTGTATTAATTAAATGAAATTAATTGTTTAAATTTGTTAAATATAACACATGGATAGCCTATAAACATGCCACTTGGCAAATGTGATGTGGATAGACTAAATTAACATGTTGCATATTATTAATATTTTATTATGTAGTATATATATAGATATAGATGTTTAATTAATAAATTTTTAAATTATTTATCTTAAATAATTATAATATAATTTCAAAACTAGTTTTATAAAATTTAAAGAATATGACTTATGTTGTAATCATATTATTACTAGATTAAATAATATCATTATTATTTAATAGAATCAAAAGTGGAAAAAATTAAAATTTAAAAATGTGTCTTACAAATATTTAATAAAATAGAATATATATTATACGTAGGTCAAAAGAATCTTATCATAAGCAAATAACTTTTACTTTACATATTTTTTAAATATTTTTTAACATTAAAAAAATATATAGTATCATTGATACTGGTGTACCAATATTAATTACTTTAACAGATATGATTATTGTTTTTGTTATTTAAAAAGCCTCACATAAAAAATGGTTAAAACATTTATCTCAAGTTGATTCATTATGATAAGATGGGGAACCAACCATCATTATCTCAATCAATATGAAAATGAAGGGTAGGATTCCATAATTGACATTAGTATTTTTAATAATAACTTTTATGAACACAATTAGATGTGATTTATGAAAGCTCTTCATGTGATCATGCATGTGATGAGCCCCCTTTACACCTAACATTACATTATACATATTTTACAACAATTAAAAGATGCTTTTGCATAAATCAAAACCATTTATTTGTTATTATTAACCATATTTAATTTATGCATTTTTTGGAATAGATTTGATGGTCGAAACTTCTTAGAAAAACTAAGAGGGAAAACCATTATGTTTGTAGGAGACTCGCTTAGCCGAAACCAATGGTTATCGATGTTATGCATGATTCACTCGTCGGTGCCAAAAGCAAATCATGCCGTCAATATCTCGGTGATCCAAGATATGACCACTTACACCTTCACGGTATATACGTTTTATCAATATTTTTTACATTTTGTGTTTAGTTTTTATTATACCTCGCAATCTTGACCCGTACCAAGATAAATAGGTAAATTTGGGTAAACAATTATTTCATCTTGAGTTGAAATGGTTAACATTATAACATATAATGGGTTAAGATGGATAACACCTTAAACAATGCGGACCAAAATGAATAACTTAAAAACTATTTGATTATAAATATAATATATTTTCACCGGTAATAATGATAAATAATATATTTGATGATAAAATAATTAAAAAATATTCAAATAAACTATTTGTTTAGTTACAACTTATTTTAACTAGCGCGAAATTTATGCCTTTTAATACGACTTATTTAAACACAAACTAATTTTGTTTAAAACACATCTTGACACGCCATTATACAACCCGTTAATTTTGCTTGGCATAGTTTTTATTTTATTTTTTATTAATTAAATTGTGAGATAATTGTAGGATTATGAGGTGAGAGTAACATACCATCACAACTTGTACCTGGTGGATATAGTGAAGAGAAGGTTTGGAAGAGTGTTGAATTTGGATACTTTGACAGCTGGTAAGCTGTGGTTGGATGCTGATTACCTTGTTTTTAACACGTGGCACTGGTGGAACCGTAGAGGAGCCAGTCAACCGTAAGTCAATTTTTTCATCTTATCGTAGAATGCGTGGCATTAAACATTAAAAAAGAAATATATTCCAAACCAAAAATATATAATTCTTAAATTATATATATATATATATATATATATATTTCTAATGAAAGAATAACAAGCGTTGACACATGTCACCTCCTTATAAACTATAGAAATTTTTTTTTCCTCTTATCATTCCTACTAAATACTAATTGACTTTTATATTGAGTTAAATATTAATGATTTTAAATAATTAAATTATACAATTAAATATCAAATATATAAATTTTCTTATAAGAAAATTTCAATTATATAATATCTTAATATATAATTTTATAATTCTTAAATTTTTATTAATTGTAATTTATTCCATTTAAGTATTCGTCATTTATTATTTTATCAACAATTATGGTTATCAAACATACAAATTTTCATAAAAAAATTGTTTATAACATATTATATTTGTTAAATCAATGTAATACATGTGTTTCTAGCCTACAATTATATATATACATATATACATACTAGGATAGTACCTCATGAATTACATGTTGAATAAAAATAATCAGTAATAAAAATCAAAAAGCATAAATGATTTTGTTACAAATTAAGTCTTGTAGTTTAATTTCTATAATCTTTTAGGTCCCCCTTTCACAGAATTAGATGTTTCTCATTAATAAAATTATCAAATTGTCAGTGGTTTAAAATGGTTATATTAATTACAGGTGCCATATTAAAACATTTATTTATTAGAGAGTAAGAGTAAAGACAAATAGTTGTTTTTGAACAAAAATGGTTAAAATACCAAACCACAAGCACCAAAAAAGTAATTTACTCTAAATAAAAATATATTATATAATAATTGGTTATATATTTACAATATCGAAACCTAATTATTAATTAATTAAAGAGTGCAATATATATGTATGTAGATTTGAATATATACAAGACGGTAGTCGTATTTACAAGGACATGGACCGTGTAGTTGCTTTTGGAAAGGCCATAACTACATGGGGTCGATGGATTGATGCTAACGTTGTTCGCAACAAAACAAAAGTTTTCTTTCAAGGAATATCACCATCTCATTACAAGTAAGTTCCTTATATTAATTATATTATTTCTACAAACTAAGATATTGATATCATTTCATTGTAATTAATTAGTTTTTTTCAATAAATATAATATATTCTTCCCGTAGCTAGTTAGTTTAAATAATTTATAATTTTTTATTTAATTTTAACAATTAATTTTAAGTAGCTAGGATGAAAAATTAAAAAAAAAATAGTTTATAAATATTATTGATTTTAGTAATCAAACTCATTTTGTTTGTTACCACGACTCGATTTATTACAGTGGTACGTGCATCTTATGTATAAAAGATGGTTATGGAATTAGATTTATAAAATAGTTTTCTCTAGTGTTTGAAAAATGATATTTCATAATGTTTTTACAATAATTATATTCAAGTTAGATTTTACCTATGTGTACTAAAATTTTAATGGGAGGTAGAAAGTTTTTTTTCATATAAAGAGTTGGAAAAATCATAGTTTACAAACTTTTAAAACCATTGTTGAAACTAAACTGTTTACAAAAAAAAGGGTGAAAGGATATAATAATAAAAAAAATTTTGGTCTTTTAAAAGTTGCCATACGCTATATATATTCATTTTAAATAGTTAGACCATAAAATCAATCGTCTTTTTATTTGAATATAGTGTTTGTATATTATAAAATAATCTAATACATTTAAAGTGTTTTAAGGAATTTAAAATATTAAATATTAGACCGCACGACATCACTTTTGAAAATTGCTAAGAATTACTGACATGTAACATGCCGAACGCATGTTGGTCACAAGATGCATGTTGTTTTTTTTTTAATTGTTAAAATCAATAATTTCAAGGAAAAAAAAGGAAGTTGGTGGTTAAACTAGTTTGAATTGATTTGACTGTTGGATTATTTAATTTGGTTCACGCTATTTTTTTTTAACGACAAATGTTATCTCCTTCTAAACAACTCCAAACTAATTACACCATTGCATGGGTTAGAACCCATGACATCCCATTTTAAAAGGCAAAGCCTCTCAAGTGATATATAATCTTTGGTTATTCTTACACTAAGGGGCTGTTTGGTTGGGTCTGAATTATTAAGTGCTGAATGGTTAAGATGTCTGAATGATTAAGAGGGTCTGAATGGTTAAGAGGGTCTGAATGATTATTGTTTGGTTGCACATCTGAATGGAAAAAAAGAAAAAAAAACCTTTTTTACAAAACCCTAGTCGACTAGGCAATCTTATCCCATCGTCATCAACAACATCCGGCAGCCCCTCATCTCCTCCACAGCAGGTCAGCAGCCCACCTCCGATCTCCTCCCATCTTCATCACCATGTTTCGGCCACTGCATCTCCTCCATAGTAGCCCACCGTCGCATCTCCTCCCATCGTCATCACCATCAGGCGGCCACCGCATCTCCTCCTCCGCAGCTCACAGCCGCATCTCCTCCCACCGCATCTCCTCCGCAGCAGCAAACAGTGGTGGTGGCCATTCAGTCGGCGATGACAGAAGGTGCGGCCATTCAGGCGGTGGTGATGGCCGATTGGAACCCATTCAACGGTGGTGGTGGGCATTCAGGCGGCGGTGGTGGCCGATTGGAACCTATTCAACGGTGGTGGCAGGTCATTCAGTCGGTGGTGGCGGTCATTCAGTCGGTGGTGGCCATTCAACGGTGGTGGTGGTGACCATTCAGAGGTTCCCAGCCTCCTCTCTTTCTCATTCAGACTCCATCTCAAGTCTGAACCATTCAGACCTTGGTTCAGACCTTGAGCCCCATTCAGATGTCATTTTTTTCCCCAAAACAAACGGTCTGAATCTGAACCATTCAGATTCAGACCCATTCAGATCCAAACAAACAGCCCCTAAGTGACATCTCATAAGGCAAAGATGTCAACTGATCATAAACAATACGGATATAGATTGTATAAGGTTATACGACTTGTATAAAATCTAGGTGTTAAAAAATGTCGGTTTACCAAGAACTATAACTTATACTTCTATACAAGACGTGTAATTGTTTTATAAAAAAAATATAATTAAATATTATATTTTTTTATGAATTTTCTTGTCTATTATTTTCTTTCGTTGATATTTTTAATAGGGTTGATATATGTAACGCAATGGTAACCTTGGTCTAAGCCCACCGTATCGTCAAATCTTCAAGTTGGTGCAAACGTCAAGTGTTATCCTACACCCTAGGATCCTTCATTACAGCGAGACGAGCCGAGCTAGCTCTGTTAAAACGAGCCGAGTCCGACCCAAGATTTCAGGTTCGGTTTGCAATCTGAGCTGAGCCAAGCCAAGCTCGGTATAAATCCGAACCGAGTCCGAGCTGACCTTTTGCTCGGCTCTGTTCAGCTCGTAAACACCCCAAGTCCTAAGGTGTCTCTTCAGTCTTCTCTGTCCTTAGAGTGAAAACTTCAATATCTTTTGAAGACATGTTATAATCTAGTTGTGCCGCAACTAATTGCCCGCTTACCTGTCAGTTTATTATATGGTGTCTGTTTGTCGATATATTTACATAACACAATGATTTCAGAATCTAAATCTCAAATTTTCAAGTTTACAGTGGCACCGATTGGGGAGAACCAAAGGCGAAATCTTGCGCCGGTCAGAAAATTCCTTTATTAAGCTCAACATATCCTGGACCCTTGCCGCTAGCACTAATGGTTCTAAAAAATGCACTTAAAGCCATCAAGAAACCGGTTACTCTGTTGGACATAACCACCCTTTCGCTGCTCCGGAAAGATGGTCACCCGTCAGCGTACGGGCTAGCGTCGATGGATTGCAGCCACTGGTGTCTCGCCGGAGTTCCAGATACTTGGAATGTTTTGCTCTACAATCTTATGTTTTAGGAGAAGAAGATTCATAAATTCGATTATTGGATTTATTACAGAAAGAATAAGTTCTATACTTCTATACCACTATACTAGTACCAAGAATTCGTTGAGGCGGGGGGGCATTATTGTAATTTACAATACATATAAGATTATAAGATACTGTTGCCAAATAAATGGCATACATTTCATATCTTTTCATTAAATTTAAAGTAATAAATATGTTACTGGGTTTTGATTTGATGTTGGCCCTTCATGGTGACAATGCAAAATTAAATCTTTAACTTCAACCTCTAGAGAGCAAGGCTGTCAAAATGAGTCTTAACGAGTTTAATTGGTTTTGGACGGCACAATTAAACAATTAATGCAAATATAAAACATCAAAATGACTAGTTTAACACTTAGTTTTAGATTTACTAGTGATAAATTATACTGAGTACAATGATGATGATGGTAAACAACATGTTTAACTTACAAAATTTGCAAGTTTCAAACCGTAAATGAAATCATAAATTAACTATGAACCATTTAAATCGAACCATATATGTTATATATTTTAAACCCATCAAACCGGTCTACTATCTTCGGATTAAAGAGTTCGGTCTTCTATCTTACTTATTAGTAGGATTTGAAGAGTAAAGCTTTAATATACTAACACTTGCTTCTTATTCAATTAACTCATTTGAACTTCTTTAGTTACAAACCACTGAAGGAACTTTATATAATTTTAAAATCTAGAGACCTAAATAGAAAAAATATGAAAGTTATATAAAACTTATTTCTGTCAAGTTTAAGGTGATTACTGGTAATTTTGAGTAACATACCGCTAATTGTCTATTTAAATCATTTAAATTAATGAATTATGAAAAATTTTCTCAAAATTTAAAAAATATCAAAAACTTAAAACACATCTTTTAATATTTTTTTAAGGCAAAAAAAATCCTAATTTTAAAACTTTATTAAAATAATATAAGAACTTTTAAATGGAGAATTATTAAAATGTCCTTTGACTAAAATTCTTTCTTTAAAATGTCCATTTGACTTTCGCATGTCAGAAAATGTCTACCCTCTGTGCTGGCATTGATGCTCGTACATACATGAGTGCTGCTCACAAAAACAACAAATCAAGATATGCCACGTGTCCTATACGGGCGCCCGCACCCATACACCCTAATACGCGATCATATATTTTTGAATTTTGCACGGGAATTGGCGCCCGTACATCACCCCTTTTATTGTGCCTGAATCTAGTATGGGTGGTGCCCGTGCATTTACGGGCGCATGACTTTTCTAAAAGAGTTATACATATCATTTTAAAATTTTAAACATAAATTCTTTTGTTAAGATTGCAGTGTGACAATTTTTATGGTCTGAGATTCAGGATAGCCGAGGATGGTTTCAAATATCCTAAATACTAACGTCACTAATTGATTTCTTCTCTGTATAGCTTGACTTAGTCTTGCACGTAACTTGTTGTTGACTTGGTTTTACCCTAAAAGTCGGGATAAAGTCAAAGAAAACGTGATAAACATGCTAAATAAATGGTTACAAGTGGTAAAACAAATCACCAACGGTCATGTTACTAGATTGGACCTTAAGACTCGGGAATTACTTGAAAGAGACGGTTACACATGTTTAATGGACGTGGTAGCTATCACATGGTCATAATTCTGAGATTCTTGCCAGGATATTCGGAAATATAGTTAATTTAGCTGTTACAAACTGTTGTATATAAGGAAAGGGCTGGTGATCGATTAGGGACGACTTTTTCATCATTTTCATTGTATTTTCTCTCAAACACACACATATTCAAGCAATTGTAGCACTTAGTCTTGATCATTGAAGCTCATACACTTGTATTTTCATCGGTTTGTTGATAATAAACTAGGCAGAGTGACGATTGTCACCTCTCGAGGTTTTTATGCCTGCAATCCTAAGGGATTAAGGGCTTTTTCTCGTCTAAATCTCGTGTGTCTGGCTATTTTTCTGTTTTATATTCTCAAATATCCTTAGGGATCCTCAAAGACATTTTTATTATAAACTATGTATAATTGATTTTTCTGATTGTAAAACACAAACTCCACTTTACTAATTTGGTTTTGTAAAAATTATACTTGTTAATTTTTATCCGAAACAAAGATGTTTTAAAATTTTACAAGATCATCTTAGAATTTTATCTTAAGAAAAAAATTTAAAAGGTTTTCACATCTATAAATTGAGAAAAATTCAAAAAGGTTGGGACACCCATATATAGAAAAATTCAAAAAAAATATGGGGGCGCTTTTACAGTAGGTTCGGAGCCCGTATACCAGTCTCGGGTGCGGTGCAAAGGTACTCTCATAAAAAGTTAAGGGAGGGGTTATCTACACACCCCAGGATTTTAATTCAACACCCCGCCGCCACTCATACGCCCCGTAGTGGCCACTACGGGGCGTTTGAGCCACAGACTGACAACCTTAAACGACAGAATTCTTTTCTCAGCTTTCTCAGGACCTATACGCCACGTAGTGACCACTACGGGGCGTTTAGGTCTAAAAAAACAAACGCGCAACAGCTTGGGTCGTTTGAGGGTGATTTGGGGGGTTTGGGTATGATTTTTGAGGTGTAAAAATATAGTTTTTTTGTTAAAAACTATTTTTATATTTTGCGTATTTTGCGACGTATCTCTCGTAGCATTTTTATTTTACGACGACGTATCTCTCGTACGTAAAAGTTTAGTTATTTTTCTAAACGCTTGTTTTTTTGTTTGTAAAAATCTAATATTTTTTTTTTAAAACTTTTTTTATTTTTTACGGCCTCTCAGTTCGTTTATTTTTTAATTGTTTTTTAAAACATTTAGTTTTGAAAGCTAAAAATGTTTTTAATTTTTAGATTTAATTAAAATTTAAATATATTAAATAATTTATATATGAATGACGTTCTTTGTTTAAGCATACTGATGTTACAGAATAATACGATAAATAATTCATCACCAACCAAAACATATTTAAATAATAAACACGCATCAACAAGAAAACATATAATAATAAACACGTATCACCAACAAAGCATATTTAAATAATAAACACGCATCAATAACTAAAACAACCAGATATATGCACGCATCATCAACCAAAACAACCAAATATATACAAACTATAAACATGAATACAAGTGTCTGTTTAACAAATACAAATATGACTGAAAATACTAAGGTGGAGGTGGAGGTGGAGGAGGATAATCTCGTGGCCGAGGAACTGCAGGAAGCTGAATACCCTCACCTTCTGCATGCCTAAGCTCGACATGCACATGCCACGAGATCAGATCCTCCAACCGATCCAGTCGTCGCGTCTGATCAGACTGCTGCTGTAGGATCTGCGTTTGCTGCTGCTGTATCTGCAACAGCTGCTGCGTGAGCTCGAGCTGCTGCTGCTGCATGTGCTCATGCTGCTGGATGAGCTGCTGCGTCGAATCAGCTATCCCATGTATCATAGCCTCGACACGATATATGCGCTCAGGATGCTGATGTGGCACATCCTGATGCGGCTCCCCCTCGCCATGTGGCGGCGGTTGCGGCTGCTGTGGCTGCGGCTGTGGCTGCGGGAACACAGGCATAGGGTCCTCGTCTCTGTAATGGAGATCATTTGGCCCCGGCTGCCAAATGACCCCCCTCTCGAGCGAAAATCGAAGCCCGACCCGTGGGAATGTCTGCGCGATACGCATGCCAAGCACTGTCCGTCGATCTAAACGAACTGGATGAAAGGCCTCCATACCGGCAGGCTCCATATCTATAAGCCCGTTAAAACGAGCAATACGTGTCACATACACCCCCCCGAAGATCAGCCCCCTCTCCTGGCGGTGGTAATACGTGCTAAAGTACTCGGCGAGACAACGTGCAAGGTTGCACGGTCTCCCACTCAATATACAATACAAAAAAAATAAATCCTGTAAAGTGCACCACTCCTGGCTCATGCCACGTCCTGTAACAGACGAGGCAATGCACCGGTGCAAATACCGAATGAGCGGGTCACGAATACGCGTGACCCGGGCGCTGCGGACAAAGGCGTCGTCGCCTATCCGCGCGTGTATCCTTCTGAACCAATGGTGTTTTCTTTTCACTTTTAAACGGAAACACCTGCGAAAGTATTTTTTTAACCAGACTCTTTTTCACTGACTCAGGTTTTGAATTTATTTCCTGCGTCACCAGACCCATTTGTCCTGCAACGTCGATTTCTTCGTCTTCTAGAAGTGTCGGGTACTTAGTATCAAGTTTTGTCCAGAAGATGTCTATATCAGAAAGCGGGATAATCGTGTCTGTATACAAATGAAAGGAAAATAATCAGTTTACAACAAAAAAAATGTAAAAAACAAACAAAGAGGAATTGATTACAGTAATTTGATACCTGTATTTTCGTATGTTGAGATCCGACAGGCACATGGCAAGCCACAACTTGTCCACAACTGGTGGCCGCATGACATACTACCTTGACGCATAACCTTGATCTTATTTATTTCATCAAGTAGTAAATCAAGAGCTTTATGTGAAACCTTGCCACGTAAGTTATTAAACAAGGGTATTTTATGATGACCCATTGTCTTTATTAAACTTGTTTCAAACCCATGTTTCATGTTTACCTCCTGCAATTCTATCATTTGATCAACAAAACCTACCAGTGTCGAGAGCGAGTTATTAGTGGTTCTTAGATATCTTTTTAAGTTTGAATGTTGACTCTCGACTCTGTTAGTTGTACGTTGACCAAAGTTAGGCGTTCTGTTAGTCCAGGCTGTGACAAACATGTCTTTGTATGGGTTTAACCAAGTCTGAGTCACATAATTCAAAACCCCTGAAATAAAAAAAAACTATGACATACGAAAACGTAATTTTACCAAAAATAATGATAATGATATTGAATGACGCTTACTTTGACGGTTATCTGAGACAAGTTGTTGGTACAGGCGGTTATAGTTGTAGTCGTAAATTTCTGGCGACGAAGAGTCACACAAATTCCCCCAACGACCCTTAAACTTTTTCCAGTCACCGTCTGAAAAACTCGCCTTGCAGTGTTTTGCGATATTTTCGCTTATGTGCCACCTGCATAAATACCTGGAAGCGTGCGGAAAGACCTTACGACATGCATTCATCAGAGCAAGGTCTCTGTCGGTTATTATCACACGGGGCTCCATACACTTATCTAGCATATCTTTTACTCGTTCTAGAACCCAATGATAATTTTCCTCTTTTTCTTTACTCACGAACGCGTGAGCAATACAAAACGTATGGTGTGTTGAGGTAACACCAACTATCTGTACAAAAGGAAGTTTGTACATGTTAGTCTTGTAAGTCGCGTCGATCATAAGAACATGTGGGAACGCACGCCACCAGGTGTATGATTTTTTATGACAAAAGAAAATCTCCTCCACGACATTCGTTTCAGAGTTTTCCCGAGTAAAGTATACGTAATTTTTAGTATGTAGCAGGTTCTCTAAGACCTGCATTGGGGTTGATCCGATTTTTTGTTTATTTTTAAATTTATGCTGCACATTGTATACGTCTCTACGGATGGAGACGTTGTTGGGATTCTGCTTCTTTAGGCTGGAAAGTATGTTGCGTGGGTCCATGTGTTGCTCAGTCAGATGGTGCACCATGTTTTGTTCCTGCTCGGACATTCTTCTAACAAACGGGTGCCCCTCAAGATTTTGAGCAGGTTCATGGTTGTGTTTGTCGTTTCTGACCTGAAGCTTCCAACCATAAGAATCAGAGTCGTATATCCCTATTAATTTAAAAGGACACCCGATTTTCTTGCTACCGGTACGCCTTAAGATGGCTGTACTATTGTGTTCGCCACCACGATCACACACAAGCCAGATTTTGTTGACCTCATCGGTCCCCTTCTTTTTCTTAGATCGTCCGGTAACTACGATGTATCCATTATCAAGGGCTCTAGTTTTCACCCATGCCATCAGCTCCTCCACAGAAATGAATATCTGAAAACAATGTTGTCATTAAACTAATGCCCATCTAACTAAAAACAAGTGAAAATATATTACCTCATTGGTATTCCAGTCCATATTTTGGTATACAATGTCAGCTTCTTCCTTTTTAACGGCCACTTGGGGTGGTTGTGATTGTTCACCACCGTAACATTCCCTGTTAACGTCTTCATCATAGCAAGGTTCCTGGTTCAAATCAAACTGCCAGTACGAAGTTTGACCCGCAACCTCTTCGTTAAGATCTGGCAATGCCGGTCTATTTGTCGCCTCAGACGATTGCACACCAGTCTCATCCTTAAAAACATTATGATTAGTTTGTCATTTGATTAACAATAAAAGCAAGTAAATACAGTTTCGTACCTGATATGTTTCAGCCACACGCGAAACGTCGGAATATTGACCAAAGAAAAAGTCTCCGTCCCACCAAGACATATTTCAAATAAAAAATACGGCTATAGAGTGTAGATATTTATTAAACGAAACAAGAGAAACTGGTTCAAGTATTTGGAAAGTGATTCGAGGGAATGCGTAATATTGTAACTCAGTATGTGTATATATGGGCGATGAATTCGTAAGTTGCAAACTATTTGTCACGTTTTAAACATTAAACGCCACGTAGTGGTCACTACGGGGCGTTTAGGGTTATCCCTAAACGCCCCGTAGTGACCACTACGTGACGTTTGGGTCTAATCAACTGAAATGTCGGAAGCTTTTGCAGAACCTCGTACGAAAACGCCTCGTAGTGGGCACTACGGGGCGTTTAGGTCTAATCATGGTACCTGTCGTTTGACCGAGCTAGTACAATTCGTACCTAAACGCCCCGTAGTGGCCACTACGGGGCGTTTGAGGGGTGTGCAGACATTATTTTGGGGTGTAAGTTTAACACCACCCAAAGTTAATTAACAATGCGTATACGCACGTGACATCATTTAAAATTTTATAGGCGCAATACAAGGAGTATGGATGCGGGTGCCGGACAATGACAAATGGCTTTTTTTGATTCACTGGCTTAATAGACGGCAAACCGGCACCTGTATATATATATATAAGGTGATCATTATTTGGCATGGCTTGGTTATAGACATTTAAAGATAAAATTATATTGAAAGGAATATTTTAGGAATTTTTCCACTTTTTTATATATCCTTTTTCTTACATTGGTAATTAATGTTGTAAATATCAAAGATTTCACATGAATCATAAGACAAATTTACAAAATCTTTCATTTTATCTTCACCCCTGTCTCAAAAAGAAGCTAAAATTGATCAAAAGTTGAAAACATTCAAATCTTTGTCATAATAATGTCGTTATCAACCCCATATATATATCACATCATCGTCCCTAAATTACTTCAATGTCATCGCCGGACACCATCCTCACAGCCTCCTCCGACGGCCCAATCACCACCTACGATCCGTACGCCGGAACCGTCTTAGTGCGCTACAATGGCAGTCAATGCCCTCGTAACGGCGTCACCCTCATCGGAGACAATC
This sequence comes from Mikania micrantha, assembly GCA_009363875.1. NCBI lineage: Eukaryota > Viridiplantae > Streptophyta > Magnoliopsida > Asterales > Asteraceae > Mikania > Mikania micrantha. Next base: position 714,136 of record CM018696.1, on the reverse strand, counting down.
AGTTCGCCACTTCTCATGTTTCACCGGAGACCGGTGCTGGTTCTGTTAATCTTTATTACTGGTGGTCACCGTCATGTGTTCGGAATATTCCTCTCCCGGAACCAGTAGCTCCGATTGCTGCTACCACCGAAGGATCGTACCTATTTTCCGGCGGAGTCTCTGGTCGGATTCATTCGGTAATGGTACTTTCCGGCGAAATAATCCGGTCGTTTCATGCTCATGAGAAACCGGTATCTTGTATCACGATCAGTTGTGATGGGTCGTTGATTCTCTCCGGGAGTGACGATGGAACAATCGCCGTTATTCCTACACTACTGCTTCTAAGTTGTTGTATGGATAAATATTCGAATGTTAAAAGGTTCGCCGGACATAAATTACCGGTGACCGGATTAACCACCGGGATGGGGAGATCCGACGGCATTATGATCTCCAGCTCGTTGGACTGTACATGCAAAGTATGGAACGTCGCGAACGGGAGCCACCTGCAAACGGTGAAGTTCTCCGGAGAGATATGGTGCATGGTGATGGACCCGTCGGAGACGGAGTTATACGCTGCCGGAACAGGCGGAGTGATATACAAAAGAAAGCTTAAAGTAGAGACGAGAAAGCAGGCGGGGCAGGGCGGAGAGACAGTGGTGTGGGGCGGGGTGCACGGCGGAGCAGTGGTGGCGATGGTGATGCTAAACTACGGTGGAACACTTTTGACGGTTTGTGAGAATGGGGGGGTTTATGCATGGGAAGTGGATAGTGGTACAATGATTGGCGGTTGTGGTGAGAAGGTTGGCGGCGTTAGCGGAGTGGTGGTGGTGAAACACGGTGGTGGTTTTGGAAGGAGAGGTGGGGAAAGTGGTGGTTACGGCGGTGGGAGGGTGGTGGGCAAGGCGGTTACGGAGATGACGGAGGCTTTGAATGTGGTGGTGGAAGACCGGCGGAGGGCGATTAGTAATTTTGCATCAGCAATTGAGATAAATGAAAAGCTGCTTAATCTCATGCTGAAAGAAGCCAATGTAATTTCTAAATTAGATGGCTCAAAACTAGGGGTGTTAATGGAATCGAATTTCGAATAACTCGAATATTTCGAATCGAATGATTTCGAATTTTGAATTTTTTAAGAGCATTCGAATTCGAAATCGATTCGAAAAAACCAATTCGAAATTCGAATCATTCTCCAATTCGAAATTCGATTCTATTCGAATTCAGGATTCGAATTCGATTAGGATTCGAATTCGATTATAATTCGAATTGTTTGATTTAAATTTAATTACAAAATATTTATCCTTGCTATTTTTATATATTCAATATATCAAATAATCAAAATCTTAAACATCCAAATATCAAATAACCAACATTTAAGTTGTAATATTAGATATATTATTTAAACTAATAAAATGATAAAAGTTCAATATATAATACCAATGATAATATACAAAAAACATAAAGTGACAAGTAATCAAAATGTTATAAATTAACAACCAAAATGATTAATTTTTCAAGCTTCACGATTGACGCTTTTGTTGTGAATGTTTAGGTTTAGCGTATTTAAAAGTGTTAAAATTATGGGTATTTTATAATTAAATTGACATTTGTGTAATAAGTTTTTCATTTTTTATAAACTAAACCACTTAGTTACAAAGCATTTTCTTAATATAGTAGTATATATAAAATAAAAATATATAAATAATTTAAATTCAAATCGAATCGAATTAAAAATATGAAATTCAAAATTCGATTCGAAATTCGATATTATACTACGAATCGAATTCGAATAGGAAAATTCAAATCGAATTTCGACCTAATGTTTTTCGAATTGAAATCGAATCAAATTTCGATTTTTTCGAGTCATATTCGAAAACTGAACACCCCTACTCCAAACCCAACATTAATCATATGATATTTATTAATTAAATAAATAAATATTAGGCCTAAGTATTTGACAAAACATTAATCATATATATGATTTTATTTTTTTATTTTTTATTTTTATTCTTTTGAACAATAACTTATTTCCTTTTTTTTTTTACTATATGACTAGAACACTTGACTTATTTTAACACAATTTAGTATCATTTAGATTTATTGACAAATAAAGTTACTTGTTTATTGACAAATAAAGCTACGTGTTTCTTCCAACTTTTATCATTTGGTATCATTTAGTATCCTTTTTTTTTATCAACTTTTATCTTTCCCTCTTGTACTTCTAAGATTTATTGACAAATAAAGTTACGTGTTTCTTCCAAATGAGTTCGTTTATGATTATAACTAGGTTTATTCAACCCACGTGTTGCGACGTGTTATCATAGTACACTCTTGCTAACGAATATTATATATCATTTGTAAAAGCATAAGTTAAATAGCAGAATCAAAGATCTCATCAGAAACTCTATTTAATTTTTTTTATAAAAATATAAAATCATACAAAATTCTCATATATATGTTACAAAAAGAATAGAAAAAAATTTCTCTCAAAATCATTCTTGCTAGCAATCAATCGTCTAAATTAAAACAAAAACCAAAATCTTTGAGCACGAATTTAATAAAAGCTCAAATCTTTAAGCAAATATCTCAAATTTAATACTCTTCTGCGTTTAGTACTTTTCAAATAAAAAAACTTCTGATGATCTAAGTTAAAACTATTAAAACGTTACTAGATGAATCAGAGACCTATACATTAATATTCATTTTACTATGCACCATTATGATATATATGTATTTATTAATTAATAATATATATATATATATTGTTAATATTCATTTTCATGAATTTTATTATATATATAATTATTTATTTATTATTATTTTGTTTTTTTATGTTTTCTTGGGTCATCTCATGTGAACAAATAATTTAACAAGTGCTACGTATTCATTCACGAACAAAGTGAAATTCGATTTTGATACGTTTAATGAGTTGATGTTGAATCGGTTTCATGATATATACATAGCACTAATATTATCACAATAAACTAACAAGGTATGTTGAGGTGGAAAACCTAATTACTCAGGAAGTAGATTGCGAATTACATATAGCTCGACATTGGCGATGTTAGAAGTTTTGGTTTGTTTTGTAATTTCCAAAATACTTGGGGGTTAGAGTGTAAATGTTTTTTTTCTGTTGGGCATGTATTTTGGTATAAATGCGTATGCTGTTGTATTTTTGTTAGCATCACAAAATAAAGAAGTTCGTATTCTGTTCGTAATCTGTTGTTCTTGATTTGGTATTTTGTTTTTTTCCTGGTGATCTAGTTTCAAATTGGTATCAGAGGTATCAGAGCCTCGTTCAAGGCTCGTACCTCTGGCGATTCGAAGGAGAGAATCAAAGGGAAGAAACACAAGAAGTCAAGTGGAGGTTCGAATTCAAGGCTTCGACGGAGTGAAGCTTGAAATCGAAGCAAGGAGATACAGGCAAAGAAGAAACACGACAATGGCGCAACCTAATAATCAATTGGTCACGATAAAGGAGAATTACACGGATCTCCTACAATGTCCGATGCTTACGCAGACTAACTACACAATCTGGGCTCTAAAATTGAAGGCGATATTCAATGTCCATGGATTGTGGGAGACTATTGAGCCACCGGAGGGCAGAAATGTCGATGAAAAAAAGAACAATTCTGCGATTGCATACATGTATCAAGCACTTCCCGAAGACCTGATTCTGCAGGTTGCGGAATTCGACAAGGCAAAGGACAGTTGGGATTCAATCAAAACCAGGTTTGTGGGAGTTGACAGAGTTAAGAAGGCGAGGCTTCAAACTCTACGAAATGAGTTTGAAGGGCTGAAAATGAAGGAAAAAGAATCCCTTGATGACTTTGTTGCAAGATTGACGACAATAACCTCGAAGGCTAGTGATCTTGGAGAAGCCTCTAAGGAATCAGTCATAATACACAAGCTACTCTGTGCAGTACCTGACTGATTCATACAAATTGTTGCTTCCATAGAACAATTTGTTGATCTTGATGCGTTACTCTTTCAAGAAGCGGTTGGGATATTGAAAGCCTATGAATAAAGAGTTGGGTTTAAGTCAAAATCCAATGCCAAGACTGATCAATTGATGCTCACATACTCTGAATGGCAATCGCGCCAAAAGGAGTCTGATAACAAAGGAATAAACAAAGGAAAGGTAGAAAATGGCAGGTCCAATTGGGGTAAAGGTTGTTGGAAGATCGGAACCAAAGGAAGAGATGCTGGAACCTGTGCACAGAAGAGGGATAGAAGATACAATGATCGTTTTGTAAAGGATAAATCCAAGATAAAATGTTTCAAATGTGACATTTATGGACACTATGCTTCAGAGTGTCCAACGAATAACAAGGATCCGGAAGCAAATTTGACTAAGGCAGAGGTTGAAGAACCTGCTCTATTAATGATATCAAAGAGAGAAGATCGAAAGGAAGAATGAGTCTTCTTGAATGAGAAGAGGGTGATTCCATCTAGGTACACTTCAAATGAAGAAGTCAATTACTGTTCTAGTGAAGGAAGAGAAGAACATGTGTGGTATCTAGAGCATCTAATCACATGATTAGTAATGAGCTGTTGTTTTCCAGTCTTGATAAAAGGATAGGAGGAACAGTCAAATTTGGGGACGGCTCTTGTGTGGTAATTGAAGGAAGAGGGTCAGTGATTCTTGAATGTAAAAACAAGGAGCACAAGTTGTTATCGGATGTGTATTTCATTCCGAAATTAAAAGGCAACATTCTGAGTTTGGGTCAGGCCACTGAATGTGGGTGTGAAGTAAGGATGAAAAATGAATTCTTGTGGCTGCATGGAAGGGATGGGAAGCTGCTGATGAAAGTTCCTAGATCTCTAAATAGGCTATACAAGATAAATTTGAAGATCGGTACTCCAAAATGTTTCCAAGCTAGTATGGATAGTCTACCATGGCTATGGCATAGGCGTCTAGGCCATGTAAACTTTGAAGTACTTCGGGAGATGACTAGCAAAGGGTTGGTGGAAGGAGTTTAATTGATTAAGCATCCTTCACAGATATGTGAAGCTTGTGTGGTGGGAAAGCATAGTAGACAGTCATTTCCAACACAATCTGTGACATCCGGTAATTTTACGAATGATGATCCGTAATGGTTAGTGTACTAAACTTGATTTATTTAATGCGTTAATAATTTAATATTTATTATTAAATTAATGTTGATTAAAAATTCTAGCACAAAGTGTTGTTTAAATGCATGGATTTTCATTTGGTGATTTTCTTTGAGATTTCGATACCGTTCGGCGGTCTTTAACAAACGTTGGTGATGACTCAGTTAACGAATTTAGTAGATTTACTTGGTTTAGCATAAAATGATAAATCATAAATGGATAAATAAAGTTAACGATGAAAAACGTGAATTTTGGTGTTAACTGTTAATTTTACTGACAACTGACTTTATTTGCGTTTTAGCCGGGCAAAATGGATTTAATCATCCAAATAATATTTAAGGTTATTGTTTTTGACTAAAATATAATCGTTTTAGTACGATTAAATATTCTATTAATTTTAGAATAAAAATCGTATTTTTATTAAATTTCTGGTACAAAGTTTATACAATGTAGGAATCAGATTATACATGTTTATACCTGTTTATGAATCATGAGGAGCCAAATTAAGACAAGTGTGTATCTACTTGTCCATTTTAGGTTGCAAGAAAGTACTTTAAATCTTCTAAAAATCCTTCAAAAATCTCATCCTAATCATTTTGATCACTCTTGCAATCTAACTCACCCACTCCCTTACTCTCTCTCTACCCTACGTCCACTTTCCCCATCTACCAAATTCATCATATTTTTTGTTTATTTCTAGCTTCATCCTTCTTTAATTCTAAGCATTCTTGAAGATTTTTGGTGTTTTGGAAAGAACTTTGATCAAGAAACAGTCTATTATATCATCACAACTAAGGTAATATATTCACATTTATATGGGTTTTTATAAAAGTTGGTTCACCCACATAAAGAGTTGGATGAAATGGGTTTTAAGTATAAAATTGATAATTTGTGTGTGTGTCGTAATGTGTGCGTGTGTATATGAGTGTTTATGTTCTTTCAAAATATACATACATGCATACATACATGGAGGATTTTGTTTGATGGTGATTTTAATCACATGCATGTACATCTACATGCATACCCATGTATGTGTATATGATAAAAGTTGCATGCATGAACATATATGTATATATGTGTGTTCGTATATATACATATCTATGTATACATGAGATGGTTACATGCATGAACTCATATGTATGTATAAATGGGTTTTGTTGACATGCATGTATGTATATGTATGTGATCATGTGTATGTATACATACGAATGCATGTATAGGTATGTATGTATGATTATTTTAAGTATACATATACATGAGGATAATGTAAATATACATAAGCATATACATGGTAGAAAACATGACATGCATGCATGATTTTATATGGATGCATGCATGAATATAAGTATTTTAAATTAGTATTGAGTTTTGGAAAATAAAAAGAAAATTGTAAAACCAGATTTCTAAAGTCTTAAAATACGAAAAAATATAAATATTTTGTTATAAAATTGATAAGAAATGACTAAACAAATAACCATAATTTTTAAAGCTAAAAATTAGTGTTTTTAGTAAAATAAAAACTATAAAAAGTAAATATTTTCTATAAAATAATTTGGGACATATTATTAATAGTAAATTTATAAAATATTTAAAGCATAAAATCAAGTGGATACAAAAATATATTTTGAGGAAAGTTGTTGCTAACCGAAAACACGCGTTTTCGACTGTTTTTAACGTATAAAATGAGTTAGTTTATAAATCTGATTTTGATCAGAAAATTTATAAGTTTTTATGATGAAAAATTTTAATTTATAAGGTATAAGTGATTTAAGAAAAATATAAAATGAAATACTTGAAAACTATGCATAAAAATTACGTAAAAATGTTGATTTAATGCAAAATTACGACATAATTTAATTTGTGGCTGCTTTTAATCAACAAATGTTGTGTAAAAATAAGTAAAATATACTTATTTTGAAGTATTGAAAATAACTTGGGACTTATTGCATGTTGATTGCATGAAGTGGTGTGTGTTACGTTGTCGGTTTTTTCGGTAAAATACGAATAAATTGTCAAACTTGACAAATAATTATAAATAATTAAGTTTGGAGTTAAAATGGATTTTTAACGAAAATAACTTATTTATTTTGAAATTTTATGACTTAAAAACTTTAACTTATGATTTATGATAAATAACTAAATTCGAGTCACCAACGGGTCGTTTGTGTGAAATTTGTTTCCCTTAGCGGAATGTGTTTAAGTCTAGTTAAGTTAGGTGAACAACTTACATGATGGACTTTTATTTAGACCGTTAATGTGTCCCTTGGATTTTAGGACGCTAGTGAGAACATTCGGGTTATTTGGGAATCTCTGTTGTTAGCAGGAACGCATTGAGGTGAGTTTCACGGTCCCTTTTTAATAATGTTTTTGGTTTTTGATAAACCGGGGGAGAAACAAACCGGGAAAAGAAATATTTAAATTGTAATGTATGGTTTGGAGTGATATGTGACTTAGATAACTCTTGAGTAAGTGCAGCCATTTGTATATGTCACACCCCCACCTCTCGTCACCTCGTGTATGATGTCACTGAAACGGTTGCGGAAGCATAGTGGTGATGTCTCCGAGATGAGGGGTGACTTACTTGATCCGATATCACAAGCACACAGATTAACTTAAAATAATTACATTTCAATGTTGTCGCAATCACAATTACGTTACAGCTAAGTTTGTTTAATTACATAATCTGATACATTTAAGTTCAACTAAGTGAAGTGCATCCTCACCGAGTCGTCACCGTTGTCCTGCAAAAATGTTGAGTTTAAAACGTCAGCACAAAGCTGGTGAGTTCGACAGTTCAAATTTAGAACAATATGATATGATAAGTATGTTCTCAAAAGTTCAGTTCCGGATAACCATGGGACCCGTATCTAGTTCCTTTCGGACAGTTGTACGTTTCACGAAGATACAACCCGTCGGTAAATATCTTAATGCCTCATTATCTTAATGTCTATCACTAACATTAAGAAAGTGTTTTGGAAACAGGTACCAAATATTCACACAAGGGGAGATGCAATCCTCCCAGCAAATGGGTTGTCAGCCAATAGTACTATCAATGATTCCTGTTCGGCCCCACATGGGTTCACTAGATACAGTTCAAGAGATGAGGACTTTTGATACTGTGATAGAGATACTAACGGCAAAATCCCATGAAATCACACAAAAGTCACATGAAATCACACAGATAACAGTGATGCATATCATATGTTCAGAAAAGGTTTGCAGAGTTACCCCGATGTTTATAAAACATTAAAAAGAAAAAGGGGTCGTACGAAACTCACCTGATGATATAGAGGTAGCAGAATATCTCCCAACTGATAATAAAGGGTGATTCTGCATTTAGTTATGTTTTATGAGTCATTTATGTTCTAGTTTACTGATTAGATCTTTCTGAACGTTCAATGTCAAAGACATTGCTTTGTAAGTCATCAAACCGATATTAAATGTTTAATTGATTAATTTGTTATCATATCATACAATGTATGATAATGTAGGAACCTACATTGCATTAGATTCCCAATACAAGGTTGATGACACTCTTGATTAATCAGAATAATCTCAGATTAACCAAATAGTTAATGTTGTTGATTATGATACTGTAACAGTTTCTAGATAATTTAATGGCTTAGGAATGATCAATCCTTGTTATTGATTACCCAAATATCATGAAATATCACAATGTAGCATCAGAATAGGTGTAATAACCAGGTTTAACATACTAATCTGACTGTTATCATAAACATCAGATAATCGTTTCAATGAGTATGTTAATGATTGTGATTAGTTTGAAACACTTGGATTTAACCTTGCATTTCAAGGATTAATCCAACTAATCATCTACATTGTTATAATCAAATGGATTCAACCATTATAATCATGGGTATGGTTTCATGCAAACCGGGCATTACAACGGATCAAAACAAGGATTTAACCGTTAAAACATTGTGTTCTTTGTTTATAATCAATCCTAGCCATCATCTAGGCAATAATCAACAATCCTAACTATGTCATTACGTTCAAAATCAAGATCTAATCAATCAAAATCAAACTAGAAGGTTAAAACAGATCATTACCTATTCTGACGGATATCTGCGGTTAAAACAACGATCAGAACTTGTAGAGATGATTCCTGGTGCGATCCACAGCTTCTGATTTCTTCAAAATGGCGATTTGATGGTGAAATGGTCGAGTTTTCGTCTGATGGTTTGTCTGAGTTCGAAAGTTTTAAGAAAATAAACTCTGCATGAAATATGATGAAGTAGATCAGATTTCACCACCGCCTCACCCGTCGCGTACCGCGGCGGGAAGCCAAAGAAGGCTTCGCGTACCGCGAAGAAATTCGGGAATCTCAGATATTTTCCATGCATCGCGTACCGCGGAGAACCCTTATCCCATCCTTCGCGTACCGCGGCGAGGCCAGAAATCCAATACTTAGAAATTTTTCTTCGTTTTTCGATTCCGGGCAATCCAGGACTCCGTTTTGCACACGGTTTTCGCCCACGTTCATCATTTCTCGTGTACTATCAACCTGTAGTAATTTCAATCGCCAAATTAGCGCGAATTTCTAAAACGACCAAATGTGATCACACAATTAATGACGTAATTCTCGTATGCAACTGTCACAGTATATGTGTTCTCTGTGTATTTACTCCAGAGGGGATTCGCTCCCGCAGTCATAATCATTAGTCTGGGGGAGGGACCGCAGGATATATTGGTAGATCTATCGAGTTTGACAACCCAATCCCCGACCAGCTGTCATGGTCCGTGAGTAACAATAGCAATATATGTTGAGGGGTGTTCGCACCTTGGTTTTGGTTTGATTATGGGCTCATGGTGTCTATCGTATCGTAGTACCTAGCTAGTCTACGATGAGTTCTCTATCACGATGTTTTTGTACATTACGTTCTTTTCCCTTGCTTAAATGTTTTTATATGAAAACCTGTGAACTCACCAACCCGTTTGATTGACACTTGCTTTTAAATTTGGTATGTTTCTCAGGTGAATAGCATGATGATGGGAAAGGAAAGGAAACTGGTTCTAGTTAGCGAGCGTGCTTTGGGATATTTATCTGGGACCGGTTATCTAGATGTTAAAACTGATGTTTGCAAAACTTGTAATGTTTTAACAATTATCGATAACTTTTTATATAAATATACTTGTTTTATTTAAATCGTTCGCTTAATTTATGCTTTTGTTAATTACTGTCGGCACTAAGACTCTGTTAAGACTTCCGCTGCGGGTCGGGGTGTGATAGTAAAAAGTGGCATCAGAGCCTAGGTTATAGCGAACTAGAAAAATATTTTTATAAATCTAGACTATAACCAATAAAATATTGTATTAAGAACGGTTTCTTTCCCAACATGGTATTGCATGCGTACTTAGCCTGAGAAAATTGATATGCGTGGATGTGTCTATGTTAGTACATGACTAACCCTTTATGGATGTACTTCTTTCTCTAGATGGTTGATCCTATGATTGACGCGCACGACTCTAGTATTGAGCCTGATTTACTGTCTTACTCATATTTTGTTTTAGGCCTTGATCCATTAAGGCCTTAGGGTTGTGGGTGGCTATTAGCGTCACATGACGAGATAGATCCCACAACTATTATTCCTTAGTCCCCACATGTATTGGTTTCATGTTATTGTCTCCACCTATTAGGGTGGTACACACGTCTGATGAGACGTGACCTCGGTAAGAGATGATACAATGACGATGACGAGGTGACAACGCAAGATGGACGTATGATGTCCAAGGGGAAGGATTAGCTGCTGGGTAACAACATTAAATCAAATGCACTTCAGGTTGACTGAGCAGGATACTGCCTGAGTCTCTTATGAACAGAGGGTAAGCATCCTAGAGGCCAGTTTAGGTCCACTAGGGGGCGGCACGTGGCCACAGATCAGCGGATACGCATGCTGACTGAGGATTTAGACTCAGTTCAGGCATTTGCCAATTCATGTGATGATTTGTTGCTCACCATTCTATTTAAGCATCCTTCTACTGACCAATGTAGTTGGTCCATGAGATATGTTTATTTTTTTATGAACGTTGTATTCATTCTGAGTTGTTAGTTCTAATATATCTTTAGTAGGACTAAGTATTTCACTGACAATATGTATTGTATAAAGTAAATAAACAAAATTTGAAGAAGCTTGAAGATAGAAGTTTGGTTATGGTGTATTTGGGTATGGAGCAAGGGTCTAAAGCACATAGAATGTACGATCCAGCATCAAGAAAGATTGTGGTAAGCAAAGATGTAAAATTCCAAAAGGAAATAAATTATGATTGGAATTCTTATCTAGGTGAAGTAAAGATTGATAGCTCATGCTGGGTAGATTTTCGTGTTGAAAGTGGAGAGGAAAGTATAATGGGAATGCCAACCGAAAATGAAAATGTGGAAGCAGAATCACATGAAGAAGGTTCTGAAGTTGGTAGTAATCCAAGTTTGGTTAATAGTAATGGAGGAATTAATGTACCAGTAGATGGAAGTGTGGGAGATAATCAGGGGCTGAGAAGGTCAAGTAGGAAATCTGTATTACCACAGATTGAATGATTATGTCTTGGATGGATTTGGGTCAAATAAACATCAGGAATTGGAGAATGTTGAGCTGTTGTTAGCACAGGAAGGAGAGCCAACTAATTACCAAGAAGCAGTGAAGGAGAAAGTAGAATGACAATGGATGAGGAGATAAAAGCTATTGAAAGAAATAAGACTTGAGTGTTGACTGAAGCTTCGTTAAAATGTAACCCAATAGTTTTGAAGTGGGTTTATAAGCTGAAAAGAGACGCAACTGGTGTTGTTACAAAGCATAAGGCTCGGTTAGTTGCTAAAGGATATGTTCAGCAACAGGGAATTGATTATGAAGAGGCATTTGCACCTGTGGCGAGGATTGAAACAATTCGGTTGATTTTGGCTTTAGTAGCTAGGATGAACTGGAGGGTATATCATTTGGATGTAAAGGTTGCATTTCTTCATAGAGAGCTTAAGGAAAGTGTTTTTGTAAAGCAACCAGAGGGATATGAGAGAAAGAATGAATAATACAAAATGTATAAGTTGTTTAAAGCTTTGTATGGCCTTAAGCAAGCTCCTAGAGCTTGGAATACACGACTGGATGAAGTTTTGAAGGAACTGAATTTCAAAAGATCTCAACATGAGGCTGTTGTTTATGTGAAGAAAGTATCTGACTCAACACTAATTTTGGGCGTTTATGTTGATGATTTGCTTATAACAGGTAATAATGAGAAGGAAATGGAAGAGTTCAAGTTGCAAATGAGAGCAAAGTTTGAAATGACAAATTTGGGACTACTTTGTTATTATTTGGGAATAGAAGTATGTCAAAATGATGAAGCGATTTGTATAAAGCAATCTGCATATGTGAAAAAGATTGTAAAGATGGTTGGTATGCAGGATTGTAATAATGTTAAGGTTCCTATGGAGTCCGGATTGAAACTGTTTAAAGATGATGGTGGCGCAGAGGTTGATCAAACTGAGTTTAGAAGATTGATTGGGTGTTTGAGATATTTGACTCAGACAAGACCAGATATATGTTTTGTTGTTGGATACATTAGCAGGTTTATGCAAAATCCAAAAGAAGCTCATTTGAAGGCTATTAAACACTTGATTCGGTATGTTAAGGGTACTGCTGATTATGGTGTTAAGTATAAGAAAATAGAAGGTGGAGGTTTGGTTGGTTTCAATGATAGTAGTCATTTAACAAATTGTGATGATGGGAGAAGTACCTCTGGTTGTGTGTTCTATTTCAATGGGTGTGTGATTATTAGGGGGAGTTTGTTAGAAGTTTTGGTTTGTTTTGTAATTTCCAAAATACTTGGGGGGTTAGAGTGTAAATGTTTTTTTCTTGTTGGGCATGTATTTTGATATAAATACGTATGCTGTTGTATTTTTGTTATCATCACACAATAAAGAAGTTCGTATTCTGTTCGTAATCTGTTGTTCTTGATTTGGTATTTTGTTTTTTCATGGTGATATGGTTTCAGGCGATACCCTTATATTTTTCCTCGGCACTAGAGCAGGAAACAGTGGTTTGCCGTTTGGAAGGCCACGAAATCAGATTTTCATCCACATAAATGCAGTAAATAGATGTAGAGTGATGAGCAATGTGTGATATTCCGAATCCTCGTTACTAATGGAATCAAAATGATCTCTGAATTGATCAAAACTCTGTTTCCGTTACAGGTTCTATTATTTTCTAACTTGTTCGAAAAGCATATCCAATCCACATCAGTGTAGGAGTTAGACCAAGGTGTATGAAGAGCTATAATGCATGAAAAAAAACCCATTTTGTTGGTGCTTTGATGCAACGCAAAATGCATTTAAGAGAATTCCTATGACTAGTTCTTGGAGATTGCATATGCATATAAATTTTTTGGACAACATACGCGATATCAAAGGACTAGATACAACATCTTGTAATCCTTCACAAGAAAAACAAAAGGATCAAATTCAATAGAGATTGAGTTGTTAGTGGTAAGGAGACAGAAGGATAAAATGTTTTTATTAAGTTGAGGTGCATGAAGGGTCTTTTTTAAATTTTAAATATGGATAAGGAGGTGTAAAGGTTGTATGACCTATACCAATAACCAAAATATGGAAACCATTGCCAACAACAATATGGTTTGATATACTATTATTGACATAATCTTAGATGTTACGTGTCATGTTGGATTCATTGCATGCATGGATTATTTTATAACTAGTAATTTTACCCGACGTGTTGCAGCCAGAAAAAACACTATTATAACAAATAACCAACTTATATTTGCTTAGTGAATTAGATTTGGTATATTATTTACTATGTCAAAGAACCAATTTTAAAAAGTAGTTGAGAACATAAATATATCACACTTTTACTTTACTTTACTTTACTTTGTTTTGTTTTGATATATCAGGCTTTGAAAAAAAAATCAAAGAATCACGTATTGATGTAGCTAAAATTTGACAATCTAATATTTAAACTAAACTAAGATCATTTTAACACGCCAAACAATGTGTTGCAAAATAGCAATTCAATAGGACGTAAAAGAAATTACACACAAATTAAGGCAAACACCCCAATTAAGATCACTCATAAAATAACAACAAAGTTTATATCAAACATGCTCAAATGAAATTAATTAGAGTTGAACATCTATTGGTTATGAAAATCAAATCTCATACGTGAATTCGAGGTTTTTGATGTGCGTTTTTCAAAGATCTTGATGCCAGACGGGTGTTTAGTGTGAACGTTCTTAGAGTTTATAACTTTCTAAGAAGTGCCTTAATCGAGAGTTCATTCGATCTCGTACTTCCCCATTCGCAATTGCATACCAATTGCAATTGCATTCCCTCTTCTCTGTCACAATCGGAATTACTTAAACTGATTTATTTATAGGAGTGTCATAAAATAGTGTTCTTAACATAGGCCTTGCTTATTTTCCTTAGTTTTATATCCTTTGACACCAGTTTTAGACTTCTAGTGTGAAAGTCATACTTCTTCAATTTCATTCACACCTTTTTGATTACAATATTTCTTCCATCATCTCAGACTATGGTCTCCACAGTAGCGTGACAAAGTGTATAAAAGGTAAATCTACTTCAACACCTTTTCTTTTACTTATATATTTAAAGAACTACATGTTAACTTGTCACAATAATCACAATAATTTTTCTTGCCTGCAAATTAGGTACTCATTGAGTTTCTTAACTAAATCCATCTAAGTAAATAAGTTCTGTATTTCTCATAAATCTAAGGTTTCTTGATTGATTCGATTTATGTACGGAGATTTTTTTGTTTTGATGACCATGGTAAACCCTCGGGTCCCTCCAATACCCGACTAACCGAGAGAAACATGTAAAGCACGGTCGCAAGTAACCGGGTCGGTGGTCTCCAAAGAAAATTGCTCAAAATGACGATTTAACTACGTATGGAGAATTTTAATACATTTGAACAGATAATTTGTTTAAATATTGAGAGATTCAAATGCAAGTAAAAGATCAAATCTAGCAAACAATAAAATATCAAGTTGTCGCTTGAATTAACTCTATGTTATCTAACTGCAATATAAAAGTAAATCTAAAGCTTCATATACTATTTACTTTAAATCGAATTGGTAGACATAAACATTGTGTTTTAACCTTAACATTAAAATGTTCTTCATCAATTGAAACATCTTTAGGGTATCTAATTAGTGAATCCTGCAAATATGAGGAGTAATCATAAATCTCAAATTAAATATTAATTATATACATATAACTAAAAACAAAGTGAAGTACAAGTAAAGTGTTACACACATTTAGATTAAGTTACCTACCTCAAATAATATCAATGTTTAATTAACTACATCGTTGGCATGCCTCTTATTTGGAAGAAAAATGAGCAATAACTCACAAACTCATTGACAGTTAGGGGTGTTCAAATTCGGATATCCGGAGGTTCGGATATCCGAATTTCGGATATCCGAAAATTTCGGATAGTGGTTTTCACTATCCGAATCCGAATCCGAAATTTCGGATATCCGAAGTTCGGATATCCGAAATTTCGGATTCGGATTCGGATATCCGTTCGGATATCCGAACTCTAAAAAAAGGGGGAAAAAATTTAAAAAAAAATACATCCGGATATCCGAAAATCTGAAAAATATCCGAAATATCCAAAAAATATCCGAATATCCGAAAAACTATCCGAAATATCCGAAAAAATATCCGAATATCCGAAAAACTATCCGAAATATCCGAAAAAATATCCGAATATCCGAAAAAATATCCGAATATCCGAAAAATATCCGAAAACTATCCGAAAAAAATAACTATTTCGGATAGTTCGGATATCCGAACTATCCGAAATTTTTCAAAATTACTATCCGAATCCGAATCCGAATTTCCGGATATCCGGACCTTCGGATATCCGAACTTCCGGATATCCGAATTTTCGGATATTTCGGATACGGATTTTCGGATATTTCGATTTCGGATTCGGATACGGATTTTTTTGAACACCCCTATTGACAGTAACATCAAACATCATCTTTAACTGTGCAAAGAAAATTTTTTAGTTCATACAAACTTATGATTATTACCAGACAGATAAGAAAACAGGAAAAACTAAAAAACTAATATAACAGAAAAGCACACGCCAACATCATTTTCTTGCAATAGGATCTATAAAATAGAGTATTATGGCTATTAATGATGTTAATTGTAACCTTTAGGTATGCAAGATAGTACAATTTTGAAACTGAAAGGTGTGAATAATAGATCTAAATGAATATTTTATCTACCAAAGGGCTTCTAGCATAGTGGTAGCCCATTGACTTCTCTTATGAGAGGTCTTGGGTTGGAGTCTCTCCTAGAGCAAATATTGCTCTAGGTTGAGCCAGGGGGTTTTCCTAGTTGTAGGTTTCCTCCTAGACGGGTGGATCAGGTCATCACGCTCTGTTATTCGGGCGGAAGGGTGATCCCGGGTGACCGGGTGTTTGCTGTTAAAAAAAAATGAATATTTTATCTCTACCAAAAGCATGATTTTACTTATAAAAAGAACCATAAAATATTACAATTGCACTTTAATACCAAGATGCAACATGAAAAAAAAACTGAAACAACAAAATTGTTCATGAATATCTTCAGATTAATTCATAAGAGTAAGAATCAAGTGGCCGTGTATTCGAAATCATGTGAATATCAAATTGCATAACCACTGAAATTTATTATTTAACTGATTAAACGTCATCAGAACTGGAATAAATTCCAATTCATAATTTGGATTTATTGTATTACATTCAAAAGATGAAATGAAAATTCAATCTATGTAAGAATTAAATTCAACCGTTAATAAAAAGTTGTCGTTTTCATCTCCGTCTGTCATTATCATGATAACATTAATCAAAAACAGAACCACAATCAGTCATGAATCAGAGTTCCATATATAATCTATATGAACAAATATATAGATCAAGCAAGTGCATGAATGTCATTATCTTAGAGAAAGACTACCTAAACTTCTCTTTTGCTCCCTGTGGTTTGACAAAAGTAATCATTTTCATCCAAATTTTGAAATTTTGCAATTTTCCTTCATTAGTTTCAGAAAATTAACCATTTTAGTCCCTGTGGTTTGACAAAAGTAACCATTTTCATCCAAAGTTTAAATGGACTTTGGATGAAAATGGTTAATTTTCTGAAACTAATGGAGAAAAATTTCAAAATTTGGATGAAAATGGTTACTTTTGTCAAACCACAGGGAGCAAAAGAGAAGTTTACTCTAATCAAAATAGTTTTATTTGAAAAGCAAATCAACGTTGATGAATTAGGATAGAAATTGACGAGGAAATCAGACAAAAATTGGGGAAATGAAAACCATGTGGGAAGGATGAAGAACGGTACTTCTTGTTGAACAAATAGAGAGACACAAAGAAACCCTAAATCTACCTAAGAAACATGAATATATTATACATAAATCAAAGCACTTACGTTTAGGAGATCATGAACAAAAAATCTAAAGAGCAATGGAGGGTGAGGGAGTCAATAGAGAATTTGCCCTCTTCGATCATCTTTTCCTTGCAGCGCAGATGAATTGATGTCGTTTTGGAGGAATTGAATATGTTTGGTGGTATGATGACGGTTTTGTGGAGGAAGTTGGAGGAGACTTATCACGTGAAAAGAAAAGAATTAGAACGGTAACGGAAAAGGTATGACGGTTGAGAAAGATGACATAAAAGGCAGTCGTGGTGTGGTGGATGGAAACAGAGGTTTTAACGGAAAATCACCGCTAATTAAGATATATATAATATAATTAGTTGAGTGTAAGAGCGTTCAGATGCTGCATAGCATGGGCTGGAGATGGTCCCAAAATACCAGTAGGTGACCCATATTTAGATGAAAATCGATTTGGTGGAACACTGGGATGTGGCACTAGTGTTATGTTCCATGTAGGTGCATTCCAATGCGACAATGAGGAAGAGACAATGCAGATGGCGATCAGATGGAGACAAGAGGCAGTAGAAGGTAGTGATCGAATGATAGAGCCGGTTTCGAGATCGGCGGTCTCAGATTGAAAACAATAAAATAGACGATTAACTTAAATTGGAAGTAAAATTTGCTGCAATTTTTCTTCTCATATCATTTGAATGTAAGATACAGTCAACTATGGAGTCTTGCCTTGGAATAGATAAAAGTAAAACAACCATTGTTTAGCACGTGTGGACTATCTAATCGATTCGCGTTATTTATTAACTGAAATAAAATTTATGTACTCGATTCAACATGTAAACGCCCCATTTGTGGTGCACACATATAATGTATATATGTGTAGGCCCTTAAAGGGCAAAAGTAAAAGTGCACTAATTTTAACGTTATTTCAATTATTTTGTGAAAAAAACGTGGGATGATCAACTTCAAACGATAACTTTGAGACGGGAACTCTTTCTGATCAGCCTCTCTATCCCAATTGGGATAGGGGTAAGGTTTGTATCTATTATTCCCCTCCAAACCCTACTGAAAAGTGAAATATACTGGGTAAGGTTGTTGTTGATTCAACATGAAATATCTTGGAAGGCTTAATCATTTTTTTGGTCTAGAACTATAATATGAAGATGAAAGGAATATTCCACATCAATGTAAGTATCTCTATTAGATCTTCTCATGAAATTTGAAATGTAGTATTCTAAACCGACAGTAACTCCAATGTAGGGCTGTAAATGAACCGAACGAACACGAACGAGCCCTTATTCTTCTTGTTCGTTTAATTTTTAACTAGTTCAAGAACGGTTCACGAACGTTAACCGAACGGAGATTTTTGTTCAAGTTTCATTTATTAGGGGAAAGATCTCGAGGATCCTTACAGACATGTTTACAAAGTGTTTGTAAATAGAGAAGATGACGACTTTCTCCAAGCAACATTTGAGTTAGCAACGGAGATTAGGTGGCGTAAGGATTGATCTCAAAGGGTGGAGGTAGAGATCAAATTGATATCCAAGTTTCAACAAAGTTTGGTTTTGTCTTTTGTTTAAGAAGCTCACAAAATGGACAGGTTGGATTGGGTCGGGTCAGATGATGGGGTTAGATAGTGTTCGGGTCAGAAAGAGTTTTAAGCAAAATATGTTTGGGTTTAAATGGTTCATTTTTAGAAAAACATCAATTTAGTTCAAGTTAAAATAAGTTGTAAATAAACTAATAGTTTATTTGCATAATCTTCGGTAATTTTATCATCAAATATAGTATTAATAATTTGTATTCGTTTGAATCTATTATATTCTCATAGTTTTTAGGTTACTCAACAAGACCAGCATTATGTTAAAATGTTATACATCTCAACCTACTATATGTTATGATTCTACATATTCAACCCAAAATACAATAATTATTCACCAAAACGAACCCATTTATCTTGTTTTGCGTCAAGATTAACATGTCTAAGTTTATGTAATTGTCTTTTAGTTTGTTTATGATGCATTATTAATTATTTGTATCTTCCGAACGAGTTCGTCTATGTTGTTTTTGCTTTCTTGTTGTAATCGCTTGTAAACACAAAGTTTAACAAGGATAATAATCGAGATTAATAAACTCAGATTAATGAAGGCAGATTAACGTAAAAATTTTGTTGCTCATAAAAATAGGGATAACTCTATACAAATGTAACCAACTTTTCTAGGTGTCCCAATTAAGTCACTCAAACTTTTTTTGTCCTGATTTGGTCATTCAACTTACTTGAGGTGTTCTAATCCTAGATAAAAAACCTGAACAGCATGTTAACTATATATTTTCAACATATTTAACTTATTTAGTATGTTTTATGGTGATATAATCATTTTATAAAGCAAATATTAAACGAAAAATTATTTAAAATCATCAATATTTACGTATGATATTTGAAAAAAATTAAGTTTTTCAAATGTTACACATTGTTAATTAAAAAAGGTGTAAACAAATAGAAAAAATTATCACGACTACATCATCAAACGTCATACATCATCATCAAAACATCAAATTCTGTCAACAAAGTTTAACATTCGTTCAAATATTACGATAAGTGTAAGAAAATTCCAAACAAATAACAAACTAAATTTCCAATTAATCAGTATTATCATTACGGGTGACACTTGTTGAATCAACTTTTTTATGCCTACCCTTTGGCCTCGACTCTTTTGGTTGTGGATTCTTTTTCTCATTCTTGCAGGATTTGAAATTGTGTCCAACTTGTAAACAATTTTGACATGTCATTTTTCGTCCAATTTTAACCTTCGTGTTCTTCATCTCTTTCTCTGATGCATAACAGTGACCCATACATGTGAACATGATTTCTTTACTTAAAAAATTCATACAGCACACATACTACACACACTTTAATCTTGAAATTCTGAAACACACAAATACCTCCATCGGATATTTTCCGACAACTGGGCGTGGAGAGGAGATAACATGAGATCGATCAGACATGGGGAGGAGAATTGTGACACCCCGTAATTTCCAGGTCAGCATCTCATTTATTTAAATGTTTATTTAAACGCATTATGTACACGTGGCACTAGAATTAGATTACTGTAGTGTGACACGTGGCACGACAGTACAAACACTGGCATACGACTAGATAATTCGTGGAATTATCGACAAACAGCACACACGTGTCAAAACACACGAACGTTGGTGAACGTCACAGCACTTAAGCACAGAAACACCTCACAAGTCACTTATGACTAATAACTATCTATTAGAGTCCAAACGATGCTCGAACGATGTTCTACAGTCGAGAAACGGGCAAGAACGGACCCAGAACCTCAAAACAAGCTTATTGGGCCTTGCAGTTGGGCCAGGCGGTACGCCAGACCCGGAGCACCCAACATAGGCGTTGCGCGCGGATCGAAAAAGGGGCGCCTCATCTGACTGCCTCCGCGCGTAACGACGGGAGACACCCCCCACGTCAGGCGATACGCCTGGCTTGTCAGAGTCGCCAAACAGCTTTTTAAACCCCCAAGATCATTATCACATCTATTTTCATCATTTCTCTTGCACCCACACGCCACCCTGCGGCCATTAACGATCCAGAACCCCTGTAGCAGCTCTTGGAAGCCATTGAAGACCCCTTTGAAGCTCAAGAACCTTGAAGGAAGTCTTCTAGATCACTACTCATCACCACCACCTTCTTGTTCTCGATCAAACCCATGAACCAGGAGGTGTAGGAGCTGCTACCATCACCATCTAAGAATCTCAGGAGCTATTGAAGGTAGTACCTTAACCCTTGTGGCCCAAAACCACCACATTTCGCACCTACACCCTCACAAACACACATGCAAGCTTATTAGCCTTGCATGCACGAATTCCTTCATGTTTTAATCTGGGTTTATTATTAAATCTACTGTACATGATGACCTATGATGATAATATGATGAAATGTGATGATCTAAGATGATGGGTTTAAGCCTTGGTGCTTGAAATGATGATTTGTCACAATATATTGCCATGCATGTATGATCCATGATGTTTAGGATGATTTTAAGTATATAGAGATGTTCATAGATGACATTGATGATGATTCACATGATTAGATTTGGTTAAAATGGCTTAAATATTGATTTTTGATAAACTTTCTATTAATAGAATCTTTTTGATTGTAAAATGATGATACGAATGATATTTGATAACATGCATGCTTAAGGATTGCTATTCAAATGTTATTAGAATGATAATGATGTTCAAAATGTGATCTTGATAATGTTTATGGTCACTTTTGACAAAGTTACTATATTTATTAACTTTTCGGATCGAAATAATGATAGGAGACGACTTGGCTATAATAGTATGTCTAAAATGATGATAGAATGACTATTATGATGATTGATGATGTGAAGATTAGTTTAGAAATGTTAAAATGGTTATTTTTATGCAAAAAACTAGAAAGTTACTATATTTAGTAACTTTATTGTTACAAAAACCGACTTAGGAATATGTTGAATGACTTGAGCATGCTAAATGATTTATTATGTTATAATATGATGTTTAGATGCTAAGTTAGATGGTTTCCGATGTCACGTATGCTAGAAATGGAAACTTTCCATTTTAGGAAACTTTTGTGCACTAACATGCTATAAACGACGTATATGAACTTGTATGATAATGTGTTATGTGTTAACATGACCCCGTAGGACCATTGAGCATGCTAGAACTACAAAACCGTTATGCTTTGTGAACTTTCCATAAATGGAAACTTACTATAAATAGTAAGTTGTCCATAGACGCGATTTGCGCGTTTTGCACACGACAAACACTTACACGATTGCTACACGATTCACAACCGTCACACGGTTCACCAACGGGTCGTTGATTTGACACGGTCAACGTTAGTCAAACACGGTCAATGTGGACCAACACAGTCAAACACGGTCAATATGGACCAACACGAGCAAACACGGTCAATGTGGACCGACACGGACAAACATGAACAACCAAGGGTTGTCGGACACAAACACGAGCACTAACACGAACACTAGCACGGTCACTTACACAAACTCACGTACGGTATACGCTATAGGTTGCCGGTGACCGACGTGCTACTTGACGATTCAGGAGCTTACGCTTACATACATTCATTTCACTAAGGTGAGTTTACGGCCCCTCTTTACTCTTTTTCAAACGCTTTTAAATAGGGGGAGAATACTAGTTGCATCGAGTCAAACATTATTACTATTACAAACATTTTTGTGTATGCTGGTTTA
Source organism: Mikania micrantha (assembly GCA_009363875.1). Classification (NCBI taxonomy): domain Eukaryota; kingdom Viridiplantae; phylum Streptophyta; class Magnoliopsida; order Asterales; family Asteraceae; genus Mikania; species Mikania micrantha. The sequence continues at coordinate 691,345 of CM018696.1, read as the reverse complement.
TTGGACAAACATTAAGTGTTGAACTCGTAACAAGCCCTCACAAAGTCTTACCGTTAATGTACAAACAACGTGGTAGATTTGGATGGATCCATTAGGGAATGACTAACCCCACGGGGCACTATGTTGACTGGATGTCATAACCCGTGCAAATTCTGACCTAACTTGCTATGCATACGAGGCATAGCGGAGGCAAGGACAAACAAGTCTAGTTCGGTAGTGACGCACTGACACTTTGGGCCTAGGGCTCGGTACTAACATTTGATAAACAGCATGACACACTTTCATTACTATATGTATATCAAAACCTGTGAACTCACCAACCATTGTGTTGACGCTTTTTCTAACTTGTATTCTCAGGTAACTAGCTGACTATGGAGCAGGAATGCACATTAGGGATTATGGGCATAGGATCCCGCATTCATGTTATCAGTCTTTTGAAAAACAATTACTTTTGGGTTATGTTTAAACAATGATGTGTTGACAATTTAATTTCCGCTGTGTAAACAACTATCTTTCCGCTGCATGTTATGATAACTTTATTTTCCGCTGCAAACTATTTTATTATGTGTATGTGTCAAACTTGGATTTGTAAACGCATATAGTGTTGTTCTATATGACCTTGAGCTGTGATTCTGGCCACGTCACACCCACGTGGACTGACACCACGAGTGGGAAATTGGGGGTGTGACAGACTGGTATCAGAGCCTTGGTTATAGGGAACTAGGTTTGCATGTAGTAAACTTAGACTATAGCCATTGCTCAACTCTAGACACTACACGTAGAACTTGCACATTGATGACATTGTTACTTATTGAACTGTTGCTTACTAACGTGAACCTTACAGGATGGCCGACAACAACAGCAACGCTAACAGGAGCGCGACTAGACCCACGGGCACAGATGATTTGGCGGCAGAGAGTCGGCGACGGATCGACGATATCGTAGCCCAGGTTGACGCAGAGATGGATAGACGGGCACAACACGCGGAGCGAGCTCGGTATTGGGGATGGCTCCCGCAGATCATCCGAGGTTGGATCATAGCCGAGAGGGTACCTACACCCCGGTATCGCAGTGACGCGCCGACCGATCACCGACTGCCACCACTCGGAGTGCCGCTGGAGCAGGCATTCGCTGCCCACGTGGCATTCTCTTGACGGGAGGCCATGAGGAGTGGCGAACTGTCGAGCGAGGTCCGAGTTCTTCGCGAGAAGAACGATCGACTGGAGAGGCAGAACGAGAGACTGGAAGAACGCAACGACAGACTGGAGGCACAGGTGGAGACTCTACGTCTCCAAGTGTCCCAACTAATGACCCAGCACGGACAGATCGTTGATATCATGCAGGAGCATGATGTACGCATCACTGAGAATCGGACAGACATAACCGAGACTCAGGCGATGGTGCAGGCCAGTGATGCCATGCTTAACGCATGGGCTGCACAGTTTATTGAGGAACCACCACAGGAGGATGGTCCTGAATTCGAGGTCGAGGACCTCGAAGAAGAGGACTTTGATGAGGATCCTGATGAGGATCCGGAGGAGGATGATGATGACGGAGACGTTGCTAGCGACATTTCACACGTCTCTATGGATTCTGACTAGTGGACTGTTGTATTTTGTACTTTCTTATTTTGGCCTAGACGAGCGGGATGTGCTCGAAGAACTTATTATGTATTTCCTTTTGAAATTATTGTACTTCAAGCTTATTATTAATGAGAATTATGTTTTGTCTTACTTATTACATATTGACCATGATTGCTTTGACTTGACAACTAACATGACATATGATCTGACTTCCGACACAACATCTGACTAACATTCTGACTTACTAACATTCTATCCCTTCCGTATAGAAAATATCTATGGCGGGAAGAGGACCACATGCACGCCCTCCTAGACGAACACTGGACGCAGCCGTCATTAAGATGATGGTTGACAGACGAGTTAACAAGATACTGGCAGAGCACGAGGCAAACCGCCTTGCTAGTGAAACCAGTGGCTCGAACAACGGTACTAACACTCGCCTAACATGACTAACATAGTATAGCTGACACGCTCTGACACACGACATTGGTTTCTGACTGACAGGATCACAAGGCAACAACAACAAAGGATGTTCTTTTAAATCCTTCCTGAACTGCCACCCACACAAATTCAAGGGGACTGAGGGAGCTGTGGGGATGCTCCGCTGGGTGGAGAAAGTCGAATCTGTATTCGCCATGTGCGAATGTGCTGAAGAGAACCGGGTGAAGTTCGCAACTGGAACACTGGAAGGACCAGCCCTCACATGGTGGAATACCCATGTACAAACCCTGGGGTTGGACGGTGCCAACTCCATGCCATGGGCTGATTTCACCCGATTACTGCAAGAGGAATACTGTCCTCGTGATGAGATCAGGAAACTGGAAGCCGAATTCTGGGTACTGAAGATGGTCGGCTCTGAGATCGAGCAATACTGCACTCGATTCCATGAGCTGTGTAAGCTATGTCCGGCTATGGTGACGCCGGAATACAAGAAGATCGAGCAGTTCATCAGTGGGCTGCCCGAACAGATTCAAAGCATGGTGACTGCGTCTGACCTCACCACCATCCAACCACTGATCAGAATGGCTCATAAACTGACTGATCAAGCTGTAGCTCAGGGCAAGCTACCCAAACGAGGCGAACACCTAAAGCCTCAAGAAAGCCAGAAAAGGAAGTGGGAACCTAGTCAGCACCAGTCTCACCAACCTCAGCAACAACAACGATCTGCACCTGCTAGAGCATTTACTGCCACCCAACCCGATGACAAAGGAAAGGGTGTATATCAAGGGAAGTACCCACTGTGCAACCGATGTTCATACCACCACTTTGGGCAATGTGAACGATACCGTTGTCTGAAGTGCGGAAGACATGGCCACATGGCCAAGGACTGCAGATCAAAGTTTCCAAGCAACAACAACAACCACAACCAGAACCAGAACAACAATAACAACCAAAACACTCTCAAGGGGTGTTATGAATGTGGCAAGCCGGGCCACATGAGGAGGGATTGCCCTCAATTGAAGAAGGCCGGAGGAGGAGCGGCCAAGGGACGAGCTTTTGTGATTGGCTCGGGAGAAGCCAAGGATGACCCGAACATCGTAACCGGTACGTTTCTTTTAAATAATGTCTATGCTAGCATATTATTTGATACCGGTGCCGATAGGAGCTTTATATCTAGGGAGTTTAGTAAATTGCTAGATATTACCCCAACGCCACTAGACTACAAGTACACCGTAGAGTTAGCCGACGGCAAGCTAATTGAAACACAACACATCTTTCGAGGATGCGTCATGGTTTTGGCGGATCATGAACTCGAAATCGATTTGATGCCGGTGACTCTCGGAAGCTTTGATGTGGTCGTTGGAATGGATTGGTTATCCACTAACCAGGCTGAGATCGTATGCAACGAGAAGATCGTACGAGTGACGTTGCAGAACGGAGAACAGATCTCGATTCAGGGGGAAAGACGGGGAGTACCTCTGAACATCATGTCATGCATGAAGGCGAACAAGTACCTACAAAAGGGATACACTGCCATACTAGCCCTCATCGCAGAGCAACCAAAGAAGGAGAGGAAGATTGAGGACATCGCCGTAGTACGAGATTTTCCCGAAGTGTTTCCCGAGGATCTACCTGGATTGCCTCCGAAACGACAAGTCGAGTTCCAGATAGATCTTACACCTGGAGCAGCACCGATTGCCAAAGCTCCATACCGACTAGCACCGACTGAGATGCAGGAACTGTCTAACCAGTTGCAGGAGCTGTTAGACAAGGGATTTATCAGACCGAGCTTCTCACCTTGGGGAGCACCGGTCTTGTTCGTAAAGAAGAAAGACGGATCATTCCGTATGTGTATCGACTACAGAGAGCTGAACAAAGTGACGATCAAGAATCGATATCCCTTACCGCGAATAGACGATCTATTTGACCAATTGCAAGGGTCAAGCTACTATTCGAAGATCGATTTAAGATCGGGTTACCATCAATTGAGGATACAAGAAAACGATATTCCTAAGACTGCCTTCCGAACTCGATACGGACACTACGAATTCTTGGTTATGCCCTTCGGACTAACCAACGCACCAGCTGTATTCATGGATCTCATGAATAGAGTGTGCAAACCTTACCTTGACAAATTCGTAATAGTGTTCATTGACGACATTCTGATTTACTCGAAGAATCGGGAAGAACATACTGAGCATTTGAGGCTAGTCTTAGAACTATTAAAGAAAGAGCAGTTGTACGCAAAGCTTTCAAAATGCGACTTTTGGATTCGCGAAGTCCAATTCCTTGGACACGTGGTTAATGAGCAGGGAATACACGTAGACCCAGCCAAAATCGAAGCAATTAAGAACTGGGAAGCACCCAAGACTCCGACGGAGGTGCGACAATTCCTAGGTCTGGCCGGGTACTACCGAAGGTTTATCGAAGGATTCTCGAAGATTGCTCAATCACTGACATCCCTGACACATAAAGACAAAAAGTTCGATTGGGGAGACAAACAAGAAGCTGCTTTCAACTTGTTGAAGCAGAAACTATGTACTGCACCCATCCTATCCTTACCGGAAGGATGCGACGATTTCGTGGTGTATTGCGACGCCTCGAAACAGGGACTCGGTTGTGTGCTGATGCAACGCGAGAAAGTGATAGCATACGCTTCACGCCAACTGAAGGTGCATGAGAAGAACTACACGACTCATGACCTTGAGTTGGGAGCCGTGGTGTTTGCCTTGAAGATCTGGCGACACTACTTGTACGGCACGAAATGTACAATCTTTACCGATCATAAGAGCCTACAACACATCTTCGACCAGAAAGAGTTGAACATGAGACAACGAAGGTGGGTTGAACTCATAGGTGATTATGATTGCGCCATCAAGTACCATCCCGGTAAAGCCAACGTAGTGGCCGACGCGTTGAGCCGGAAGGAAACAACAAAACGCGTGCGTGCTCTACAACTCACGATTCATTCTGAATTGCCAAATCAGATACGAATCGCACAACAAGAAGCCCTAAAAACTGAAAACCTCACTCTTGAAGCCATGCGTGGCATGGATAAGCAATTGAAAGTAAAAGATGACGGAGCTTACTATCTGACGGATCGAATTTGGATTCCACGCTACGGAGGACTTAGAGAAGTAGTGATGGATGAAGCTCACAAGAGCCGGTATTCCGTACACCCGGGCTCTGACAAAATGTATCATGATTTGAAGACAACTTACTGGTGGCCGAACATGAAGGCTGAGATAGCAACATACGTGAGTAAATGCCTAACATGCTCAAAAGTCAAAGTTGAGTACCAGAAGCCATCAGGGTTACTTCAACAACCGGAACTACCAATGTGGAAATGGGGGCAGATTTCCATGGATTTCATCACTAAACTGCCAAGGACGGCAAGTGGTTGCGATACCATCTGGGTTATCGTAGACCGACTGACAAAGTCTGCACATTTTCTACCGATCAAGGAGACTGACAAGCTAGACAAACTCACTCGGATTTATTTGAAGGAAGTGGTCACTCGACATGGAGTGCCAATCTCAATCATATCTGATCGCGACAGTCGATTCACGTCGCATTTCTGGAAGTCTTTGCATAAGGCTTTGGGCACGAGATTGGACATGAGTACCGCTTACCACCCGCAGACAGACGGACAAAGTGAGCGAACGATACAGACACTGGAGGACATGCTCCGAGCCTGCGTTATTGACTTTGGGAGTAGCTGGGAATCTCATCTACCGTTAGTTGAGTTTTCATACAATAACAGCTACCACACAAGCATTCAAGCTGCACCATTCGAGGCACTTTACGGACGTAAGTGTCGATCACCCATCTGCTGGGCAGAAGTTGGAGATAGCCAACTAACTGGTCCAGAGCTTGTGCACGAAACCACTGAAAAGATCGTACAAATACGCAAACGAATGGCAGCAGCTCGTGACAGACAGAAAAGCTATGCCGACAAACGACGAAAACCGTTAGAATTCCATGTGGGAGACAGAGTATTACTCAAGGTCTCGCCCTGGAAGGGAGTCATTCGGTTTGGCAAACGGGGAAAGTTGAACCCTCGTTACATTGGACCTTTCGAGATTACAAAACGAATAGGCCCTGTAGCCTACGAACTGAACCTGCCAGTTGAGCTGAGCAGTGTGCACAACGTATTCCACATCTCGAACCTCAAGAAGTGCCTATCTGATGAAACACTTGTTATTCCTCTCGAGGAAATACAAATCGACGAACAATTGAACTTTGTTGAGGAACCGGTGGAGATTATGGACCGGGAAACCAAGAAGCTCAAACTCAGTAAAATCCCGATTGTAAAAGTACGATGGAATTCGCGACGAGGACCGGAATTCACGTGGGAACGTGAAGACCAGATGAAACAAAAGTACCCACACCTGTTCGCGGAACAGACAAACACTGACAACGCAAGTTGAATTTCGGGACGAAATTCTTTCTAACATGGGGAGGATGTGACACCCCGTAATTTCCAGGTCAGCATCTCATTTATTTAAATGTTTATTTAAATGCATTATGTACACGTGGCACTAGAATTAGATTACTGTAGTGTGACACGTGGCACGACAGTACAAACACTGGCATACGACTAGATAATTCGTGGAATTATCGACAAACAGCACACACGTGTCAAAACACACGAACGTTGGTGAACGTCACAGCACTTAAGCACAGAAACACCTCACAAGTCACTTATGACTAATAACTATCTATTAGAGTCCAAACGACGCTCGAACGATGTTCTACAGTCGAGAAACGGGCAAGAACGGACCCAGAACCTCAAAACAAGCTTATTGGGCCTTGCAGTTGGGCCAGGCGGTACGCCAGACCCGGAGCACCCAACATAGGCGTTGCGCGCGGATCGAAAAAGGGGCGCCTCATCTGACTGCCTCCGCGCGTAACGACGGGAGACACCCCCCACGTCAGGCGATACGCCTGGCTTGTCAGAGTCGCCAAACAGCTTTTTAAACCCCCAAGATCATTATCACATCTATTTTCATCATTTCTCTTGCACCCACACGCCACCCTGCGGCCATTAACGATCCAGAACCCCTGTAGCAGCTCTTGGAAGCCATTGAAGACCCCTTTGAAGCTCAAGAACCTTGAAGGAAGTCTTCTAGATCACTACTCATCACCACCACCTTCTTGTTCTCGATCAAACCCACGAACCAGGAGGTGTAGGAGCTGCTACCATCACCATCTAAGAATCTCAGGAGCTATTGAAGGTAGTACCTTAACCCTTGTGGCCCAAAACCACCACATTTCGCACCTACACCCTCACAAACACACATGCAAGCTTATTAGCCTTGCATGCACGAATTCCTTCTTGTTTTAATCTGGGTTTATTGATAAATTACTGTACATGATGACCTATGATAATAATATGATGAAATGTGATGATCTAAGATGATGGGTTTAAGCCTTGGTGCTTGAAATGATGATTTGTCACAATATATTGCCATGCATGTATGATCCATGATGTTTAGGATGATTTTAAGTATATAGAGATGTTCATAGATGACATTGATGATGATTCACATGATTAGATTTGGTTAAAATGGCTTAAATATTGATTTTTGATAAACTTTCTATTAATAGAAACTTTTTGATTGTAAAATGATGATACGAATGATATTTGATAACATGCATGCTTAAGGATTGCTATTCAAATGTTATTAGAATGATAATGATGTTCAAAATGTGATCTTGATAATGTTTATGGTCACTTTTGACAAAGTTACTATATTTAGTAACTTTTCGGGTCGAAATAATGATAGGAGACGACTTGGCTATAATAGTATGTCTAAAATGATGATAGAATGACTATTATGATGATTGATGATGTGAAGATTAGTTTAGAAATGTTAAAATGGTTATTTTTATGCAAAAAACTAGAAAGTTACTATATTTAGTAACTTTATTGTTACAAAAACCGACTTAGGAATATGTTGAATGACTTGAGCATGCTAAATGATTTATTATGTTATAATATGATGTTTAGATGCTAAGTTAGATGGTTTCCGATGTCACGTATGCTAGAAATGGAAACTTTCCATTTTAGGAAACTTTTGTGCACTAACATGCTATAAACGACGTATATGAACTTGTATGATAATGTGTTATGTGTTAACATGACCCCGTAGGACCATTGAGCATGCTAGAACTACAAAACCGTTATGCTTTGTGAACTTTCCATAAATGGAAACTTACTACAAATAGTAAGTTGTCCATAGACGCGATTTGCGCGTTTTGCACACGACAAACACTTACACGATTGCTACACGATTCACAACCGTCACACGGTTCACCAACGGGTCGTTGATTTGACACGGTCAACGTTAGTCAAACACGGTCAATGTGGACCAACACAGTCAAACACGGTCAATATGGACCAACACGAGCAAACACGGTCAATGTGGACCGACACGGACAAACATGAACAACCAAGGGTTGTCGGACACAAACACGAGCACTAACACGAACACTAGCACGGTCACTTACACAAACTCACGTACGGTATACGCTATAGGTTGCCGGTGACCGACGTGCTACTTGACGATTCAGGAGCTTACGCTTACATACATTCATTTCACTAAGGTGAGTTTACGGCCCCTCTTTACTCTTTTTCAAACGCTTTTAAGTAGGGGGAGAATACTAGTTGCATCGAGTCAAACATTATTACTATTACAAACATTTTTGTGTATGCTGGTTTATTGGACAAACATTAAGTGTTGAACTCGTAACAAGCCCTCACAAAGTCTTACCGTTAATGTACAAACAACGTGGTAGATTTGGATGGATCCATTAGGGAATGACTAACCCCACGGGGCACTATGTTGACTGGATGTCATAACCCGTGCAAATTCTGACCTAACTTGCTATGCATACGAGGCATAGCGCAGGCAAGGACAAACAAGTCTAGTTCGGTAGTGACGCACTGACACTTTGGGCCTAGGGCTCGGTACTAACATTTGATAAACAGCATGACACACTTTCATTACTATATGTATATCAAAACCTGTGAACTCACCAACCATTGTGTTGACGCTTTTTCTAACTTGTATTCTCAGGTAACTAGCTGACTATGGAGCAGGAATGCACATTAGGGATTATGGGCATAGGATCCCGCATTCATGTTATCAGTCTTTTGAAAAACAATTACTTTTGGGTTATGTTTAAACAATGATGTATTGACAATTTAATTTCCGCTGTGTAAACAACTATCTTTCCGCTGCATGTTATGATAACTTTATTTTCCGCTGCAAACTATTTTATTATGTGTATGTGTCAAACTTGGATTTGTAAACGCATATAGTGTTGTTCTATATGACCTTGAGCTGTGATTCTGGCCACGTCACACCCACGTGAACTGACACCACGAGTGGGAAATTGGGGGTGTGACAAGAATATGGGAGATCGGAAGTCGGATGTCGGGATGAGATGAACGCAAGTCGCCGGACGTGGGGATGAGTGCCGGACGTGGAGGAACACCAGACGTAGGGAAGCTCAGAGGAGCGCCGGACGTGGGAGGAGCAACGATTGTAGGGCAACTGGGAGGAACTTGACGATTGGTTTTCTTGTCGTTTGTTTTTTTTTTATTATGCAGTTGCTTATTTTTTTTAATATTGAAAATTAACATTAACCTGTTGTGTAGGTTTTTTATCTAGGATTAGAACACCTTAAGTAAGTTGAATGACCTAATCGGGACACAAAAAAGTTTGAGTGACTTAATTGGGACACCTATAAAAGTTGGTTACATATGTGTAGAGTTATCCACATAATGGGATAATACACATAAATATGAATTACTAAGGTAAAATAATTAAAATAATAGTTAACCCGGGTAACAATAGTTTCATAATCACTTGTAAACTGTGTAATATTGTATATGATTATCTTGATTCATGAATAATAAACTTGTGTTTGTTTTGTTTTAGCCATAAAAGTTTAAAACTTTAAATAGTAAAAAAAATTTCTTTTTGTTGCAAAGTTTTACTATGCTAGCATAGTAAGGTGTAATAAGTAACTTTTTTTTTTTTTTGATCAAGAAAGTTTTGATAGTACAAAGTTTTGAATTAGAAAACTTTTATTTTTTTTGTCACAAAGGTTTAAATAGTAAACTTTTTCATTCGTTTTCGCTACAAAAGTTGTTATTTTTTCAGGGTTATATTAAATTTTCATTTCTTTTGTTTTTGTCATAAAAGTTTTATGAATAGTATAATTACTTTTCTTTCATTTTAGTAACAAAAATTTAGATATTAATTTTTTTGTTCGTTTTCATTACAAAAGTTTGACTAATTTAACGAGGAATTTTACAAATAGTAGCTTACGTTTCTTTCAATTTAGGAACAGAAGTTTAGATAGCAACTTTTTTTTTGTTTGTTTTTGGTACAAAAACTTAACTATTCTAACAAGAGAATAGTTAACTTTTTTTTTATTTTGTTTTGATCACTAAGGTTTAGATAGTTGACTTTATAGTTTTAAATCAGGAATTTTTTTATTTGTTTATATTTGGCCACAAAAGCTGAAATAGTAATCACTGTAAAAGTTTATTATATCAGAGGAATAGTAAATTTTTGTTTTCCCCACAAAAGTTTTACGCAAACTTTTGTTTCTTTTATTTTGATTAGATAAGTTTGAATGGTAAACTTTTGTCTTTTTCTTTTTTGTTACAAAAGTTTGGTTATTCCAAACAACTGCATATGCGTGTGTTCTCCAACTAGTTTAAAAATCGACGTTTGTTGGACGAAGGCGGCTACAAGTCGGTTAGCAAGTCTAGTATACTAATATAAGTAAATTTGGGGTTGTATATGTACTTTTTTGTATGTCACTCTTATCAAAGTAACTTCTGGTTCATTCATAAACATTTATGTCTAATTGTCTTAACATACAGTGTTGTAAAAATCAAATCTAGCCAGCTATTAGTCGAGAATTAATCGCTAGTAGATCGTCTGTCGCTTTAATTTATCCTTAATCAACCACCCTAAAAATCGGCCAAAATCGAGTCTAAAATAGGCCTGATTCCAATGAAATTCTAGCGATTTTTGAAATTTTGATGAGATTTCAAGCAACCTTTGAAATTCCAGCAAAACTCCATTGAACCTCTATATATTTGTATATAAAATTGAACATTTTTATAAAATTCATATGTGAAGTTTGGTTATATATATATAATTTTGAAAATTTAGATATAAAAATCTTAGTTCAATTAGTTCCTAGTCTTTACCTAACGTCCGACCAACATCTAATGATTTTTACAATATTGTTAAGCAAATTACTGATAAAATTTGTTTTCATATTTATATAGATGATATGGAATTAACAATGTATCGAATAAAATTTGTCAGCGTGATCCAACCCTTCGGCGGCTTCTAGCGGGAACACCGCCACCAGCCTCAGCAGGTCCCGCCCAAACCCCTCCCACGGCCCCCGCTCTCCGCTTGTTTTCTTGGTTTTTGATTGGCCAAAGCATGAGATATGGAAATTTCTGTGGGGTGACGTGGAATAGTGGGGAAGGGTTTTCAGTGGGGTGACCACTGTGGGTGTTTAAGGTTTTCAGTGGGGTGATGATGTGGTAGGGAATTTCAGTGGGGAAGAATTTTCAGTGGGGTGACCGCTGTGGATAGTCTTATGAAAGCCACATAAACAATTTAAAAATAAAGAGCAAAATAGCAAAATAGAATCCGAATGTATGGATGATAATGTATTTTCTCAATAAAACATTTAAAGTTTTACATTAAATAAAATTGTATTAGAAGTTGTTGATAACCAAAGTTTTCTAACCTAATTGCACGCTCTTTACTTTTTTTTATGAGAGATTTTAGGTTCAAACTCAAGCTAAAGTATATTTGTTAATGCAATACCCAATTGTAGGTTTCTCCTGAGGTAAGCTCAAGTATGCTCCCTAAAATGTTAAATCCAAAAGAACGGTTGAAGTACCGCCTTAGATGTCGTCTTTCTAATTTGTTAAAAAATTAATAATATTAAAAATAAATAAATAGGATCCGGCAATCACAAATTCACACACAAACCCATACCCAAAGATTCCGGAAACCCTAACTCAACAAATCAAACCCAAATTTCGACAGAATTCGGAGCATTTCGTCGGGTTTTCAGTGGCATCCAGATCCTCTTTCTCCAAATCGAAAAAAAAAAAACCCTAACCCTGCAAAATCTTACCGGATCTTCCAATCGGACTCTGGGATGCACGAACACAGACAACCTTAAAAAGAAAACCCGCTGCAAAAAAGGTTCAAATCCCTTCTTTATTGTCTTTCTACGTTGTTTTATCACACCTGTACGTATCCTTTTTGATCATGATACTGTCGTTGATCTGTTGATTTTATAGTATCTAATTATGCAATTTTGGGTGTTGGTATTTACTGGATCATGGCAAGTATCTGTTTAATTTAGGAAGAACCGATTCGTTCATAGTAGCAGACCCAATTTGAATTTCGATTCATATGTGTTGTTATTGTTAGAAGACTAGTACGATGATTTGTTTTTCAAAATAGGCATGATTAGTATAATATCGAGTTTAAATGTTAAAATTTGGATAAAAATTCACTCATACGTTTGAGAAGTATTTGATTTCTCTTGGAAATTTGAACTGTCACTCGGTTTAAATACGTATGAATCAATATCATCAATTGACTGGATCGATCAAGAAGAAAAAGAATCTTTGGAACATGAAGTTGTTTATGCTGCAAAACTATGGAACATATCCAAAAAATTAGGCTTATTTATGCGTTTGTGTGTGTTCTTCGCTGGACTTATGATGTCAAATGTTTCTGGTTCTTTAATTTTAGTTAAAACGCACATCGTATACGTTTATGGTGTGAATCTGTGGTTTATAATGTGATTTCCTTCAGTTTTGATATTCAAATCATGAGTTTACTGATGATATGTTTATAGGTCAGATAGGGTTTGTATCAAGTTGATATAATGGAAATACAAAATGAAACTCCTGTTAAAAAACCAAAGAGATTGACATCAGTGGTATGGAATCACTTCGAACGGGTCAGAAAAGCAGACGTGTGTTATGCGGTGTGTGTTCATTGTCAAAAGAGGCTTAGTGGATCAAGCAACAGTGGAACAACTCATTTAAGAAACCATTTAATGAGATGTTTAAAAAGATCAAATTTTGATGTGACACAAATACTTGCAGCAAAAAGAAAAAGAAAAGAAGAAATTGTTACCGTTGCAAATGTCGGTTATGATGAAGTTCAAAGGAAAGATGAAACTGTCATCCCCATATCTTATCACAAGATCGACCAAGAATTCAAGATAGATGAAACAATTAACCTTGGAAGTGTTAAGTTTGACCAAGAAAGAAGCCGGCTTGACTTGGCCCGTATGATCATGTTACATGATTATCCACCATCTATGGTGGAACATGTTGGATTCAAAATTTTTGTCAAGAATCTTCAACCGATGTTTGAAGTCTTGACCACAACTGTTATTGAGTCTGACTGTTTGACCATTTATGCAAAAGAAAGACAAAAAGTGTTTGAAATCATAAGAAACCTGCATGGCAGGGTTAGTCTTGCTGTTGGTTTCTGGTCTTCGCCCTCAGGTGTTGACTACCTAAGTTTGACCGCTAATTACATCGACGACCACTGGAAATTGCAAAGGAAAATGTTAAATTTCTTGACTTTGGATTCTTCTCAAACAGAAGAAGATCTGTCTGAGCTACTTATAAAGTGTTTAATGGATTGGGAAGTTGACCAAAAGGTATTCTCATTGACTCTTGATGATTGCTTCAGGTATGACACTTTAGCATTTAGAATTAAAACCTGGCTTGCAGAAAACCGACCCGTTTTGAAAAATGGTGAATTATTTGATGTAAGATGTGCTTCACATTTAGTGAAATCCCTTCTTCAAGATTCAGTGGAATCAATAAAAAATGTGACCGAGAAGATTCGGGAAAGTGTTCGGTTTGTGAAAAGTTCATTAACAACACATGGTAAGTTTGATGAGTTTGCTCTACAAGCCGGGATTAATACTGGAAAACGTTTATTTCTTGATAATCAAAGTAGATGGAATTCTACATATCTTATGCTTGAAAGCGTGTTAGAATACAAAGGTGCATTCTTTTTACTTCAAGAACACGATTCTGCGTACACAACAAGTTTATCTGATGAAGAATGGCAACAGGTGGAGTCTGTTACATCTTTTATAAAACTATTTGTTGAGGTCATAAACGTCTTTTCACATTCACAAAGCAAATACCCGACTTCGAACGTATTTTTCCCAGAAATCTGTGATGTTAATATCCAATTGATTGACTACTGCAAGAACCCAGATGAATTCATCAGTGCTCTTGCAGCCAAAATGAAGATTAAGTTTGATAAATACTGGAATAAAAACGGGTTAAGTTTAGCAATTGCAGCTATTTTGGATCCAAGATTCAAAATGAAGCTGGTGGAATATTATTATAAACAAATATACGATGTTGAAGCTCCAGATCGTATACGCGAGGTTTCTGAGGGTATACGTGACCTTTTTAACGAGTATTCTGAAGGCCCGGGATCAAATGATGGCGTAGCACACCAGACAGGGAACGGTTTAACCAGTACAAGTAATTCCACTCGGGACCGATTGAGAGGTTTTGATAAGTTTCTTAATGAAACTTCAAGCCAACAAAATGGGGTTTCGGATCTTGATAAGTATTTGGAGGAGCCTGTGTTTCCAAGAAATTATGATTTCAATATTCTAAACTGGTGGAAAGTGCATACACCAAGGTACCCAGTTTTATCTATGATGGCACATGATATTTTGGGTATTCCTGCGTCAACTCTTACTGCTGAGCTAGCATTTAGCACAAGTGGCAGAGTGCTTGATAATCATTTGAGATCGGTCGACCCAGATATCCGTCAAGCTTTGATTTGTGGGCAAGATTGGTTGCGGATGGAACCTGAAGGTACGTATTGAATTGAGCCAACACATTTACTTATAAATGGGTCTGTTTGGGTTGTATTAAATTGTATTTGAATGCATAAAACATCATAAATCATTTTAATAAAAAATAATATTATTGATTAAAGAAAGAAAAATTACGGTTTTGGCCACTGTGATTTAAGTGTTTTAACTATTTCGGCCCAAAATAAAATCTTTTATCAATTCAGTCCCTGTGGTTTAGATAACTAATGTTTTTGGCCCTAACCATAGTTAGATTTTGGGCCAAAACCGTTATAATAGTTACGTTTGAGGGCCAAAACCGATAGTTGTCTAAGCCACAGGGGCTGAATTGATATAACAATTTATTTTGGGCCAAAATAGTTAAAAAACTTAAAAACAGGGGCCAAAACCGTAATTTACTCTTAAAGAAAATTAATAGTATAATCATACTTGGCACAATATTTATTCCTAAAAAAAGTTGTTAAATTTTGCAAAATATTTCCTCTTGATCCGACATGGCTCGTTTACTTGCTAATGGGTTGATTCGGGTTATGTTTTATATCTAACCAGTCAAACCGGTTGATGTAGTAAAAGGGGCGAAAATTGAAATGGGTCGAAAAGTTTTCAAAGCTTATTTTTAATGCATGAAACCATATAAAATCAGTTTATCAAGATTTGGATTCATGCTGAAATTAAAAAAAAAAAATTATGGTATATATATCTTGGCACACTAATTATTTTTAGGAAAAGCAAATGCTTATGGTCCAAATCCAACCCGGCCCGCTTTACCTGTTGACCCAACTGACCCAATTTGTGGTTAATTGAATTTGTTAATTTTCATATTGAGTATTGACACATCTTTGGGCTTGTATCAGATACTAATGCCTCGAGCCTTTATGCCGTTCCCCTTGCCATTGAATTGACATAACTGCCCTCGGTCTCACAAGTGTTCTGCTTTTTTACTTCAAGTGCATGCTGGATAAATATCATTTTATTTTTTTGTAATTAGAATTTACTTTTGTGAACTCCAAATTTGACAGATTCTTAATTGGTCTTAATTTTTTTTACATTTAATTTAATGCAGTTTGATATATTGCATATGGTTGGAAAAACTTGAAAAGCAAGACCCAATAATGGAACCGAATCTAGGGGAGTGAATTTTCGACACGATACGAACCTAACACGAATTTTTGGGTTAGGGTTTTGGCTAAACAGGTTCGGGTCCATTTCAGGTCGAACCCGCCAACCGATTATATAAATGGGTCAGGTTCGGGTCAACCCATCATGTTGGCGGTTCAACCTGTTAATTTAGAAAAAAACATATATTATGTTATAATGGTATTCAACATTGAATTTTAATATATTTATATTCTAATTATGGTATTAACAACTGACAATTATTTTTAATACGATAAAAATGTTGAATATGAAATGAATTATGAACAAGATTGAAAAATAACATATTTTGATTGAAGAATGCTTTTATTTTATTTTGAAAACTAATGTATTTTACAATCTGATGTAGTTTTGTTACTGCTTTTTGATTATATAATATATTTTGATTATGATTTATGATTTATGATTTTAGAGTAAAATATGAAAAATAAATATGTATTTCAGGTCAAACGGGTCAGGTTCGGGTCAACCCATAAAAATTCGAGTCGGGTTTGGGTTGGTATGTCTGACCTGATTGTCGGGTTCGGTGTAAAAATTTTCGGGTTCGGGTTGGGTTGAACCCACAACTTGACAACCCAACCCATTCAGCACCCCTACCAAATCAAACAAAACCAAACAACCCTTTGATATTTTATATATTTTCAAATGCCAAAAACTGATTAGTAGTCTTGTATTTATATAATATGTTAGCATGTTTATGTGCGGTTTGGTTATGGGCTAAAACTGAACTGATAACTGATGTTTTGGTTTGTAGATTTTCATTAACGTTCGGTTTTCGCTTATAATGATCTGCTAATTGCAAAAGATGTCTTTGGTTAATTCGTTAACCACCGGTTTATCTTCGGCTTTGGATGTGGATGGGTTCAAGATGATTCATTGAATAAATTTCATAATATTATTGGTTAAATGAAATTTTGATAGTCCTTGCAATATATAGCTACGAATAAGCGACAAGTAAAAATTCAACAAAACTTGTTGAATATATGACATTTTACTTGCGAAGAAACATAAAAGTAGGTGTTAATGCTAACTGGTTTGGTTAGTTATACTACACCTAATCTGATAATCATAATGAAGCAAAAAAAATAAAAAATAATTAAAAAATAATTAAAAAAAATAGTTATACAAATTTTGATGCATATTCTCTTAAAGAAGAAAAAAAAATAGAGTTAGACAACTTCAACTTCTGCCAAAAAAATTGGTTTTGCAAAAGTAATTTGATAAAATCATGAATTTTTTAGAAGGGTAAAAAAAGGTGACTAATGAAGAATAAGTGATGTTGCAATGACTCGAAAATAATTGTGTGGAGGTCGTGACCATACTCCTTAATGGTATCCTCATCACCTCATGATTTTCTTTTATCAGAGATTTATGGGTTAGAGTTTTATCTCAAACACTGTTTCAGGTTAGTTATGAGTTTATTAGTAGTGGGTTTTCTTTTGATTGGTGGTGGCAGTTAGGGGTGAGCATCTCACGGGTATGCCTGTTAAACCCGGTGGAATTGACCTACGAAACCCTTGTGCCCTACCTTTATACGTATGAGATTCGGTTCACGGTTTCATGGCAATTGCCTTCATGGTTACAGGTTGGGTTAGGGTATTATCCGTCGGGTACAACTTAAAACCTGTTAAACTATTTGACTAAAAAACCTTAAATTTTTTGAAGAGTTTGCTTTATTTACATGTGAAACCCAAACATCGTATTGTATTAAACATCCATGCATCCAAAATGAAAAAAAAAAAAAAAACATTGAAATCTTCTACTTGTTTAAGTTTGAAATCTTGAATTGATTGTTTATTAGCACACAAACATCCAAATTAGAACATTACGAAAAGATAAATGTTAATCACCATGTCCGAACGACATAACCAACTTCTACTTCTATTCTAAATATTCTATGTGTTCCTGTGACGTCGTTGGTTTGGTGAATGATTTAACCAAGCAGAACATAAACTTATTCTTGTCAAGTGATAAATTTGATGATTGGATTAGTGGGGGCAAATTGATATGTTTAATTTATGTCTGGCAAAATGGGCAGGTTGGTTCGCGTTGGGGAACGGGTCAAAACGGGTTCGGGTCAGGATGAGTGCGGGTCATAACGGGTTTTAAGCAAAATCACTTCGGGTGTAAATGGATTGTTCTTAAAAGACATTAATTTAGTTTAACTTAAGATGCGTTATAAGTAAACAAATAGTCATTTTTTAGTGATTTTCTCATCAAATATGTTATTAATCATTCTTAAATGTTTGAATCCATTGCATTTACATAGTTTTTTGGTTACCCATCTTGACCCGCATTGTGTTTAAGTGCTACACATATCAACCCATTCAATATTATGATATTATCCATTGCAACCTAATATACTACAATTATTTACCCAAACCAACCAATTTTCTTTGATATGGGTAAAAATTGTCACCTGTAGTTTAATTAAACAAGTTAAAGTGTTAAATAGATATATCCGAACATGTTCTGCTTATCTAACATTTAATATAATAACTTAAAACCTGATTTATATCGTGTTTCAGTTAGTATTAGAAATTAAACACTCCTAACAAAAGTATGTACTTGCAAAGAAGCAAACAAATATTTCAAGAAAAATTTCAATAAACAATAGAGAACAAAATAATACACTAAGGGTCTGTTTGGTATGAAGGAATGAAATGAACGGGGGAATGGAATGAACGAGGAAATGGAATGGACAGAGGAATGAAATGGATCATTACCATTCCATTGTCCTGTTTGGTTACCTATGGTAATGAAATGATTCATTACTTCATGTTGTTTGTTAGACATGAGAAGATGAAGAAATGGAATACAATTTATGGGTTGATTCGTGGTTCTAATCATTGTTCGAATCATGGGTCGGGTCGTGGGTCGGTTCATGTGTCATGGGTCGAGACATGGTTCGGACCGTCAGTCGGTTCATTAGTCGGTTTTTGTTTTACCCATGGTTCGATCATGGGTCGTGCCACGGGGCAATTCATGGATCGGGTCATGGTTTGGGTCATGCAACGTATCATAGTTCAAATCATGGGTCGGGTCATGGATCGGGTCATTGTTTGAGTCATGGGTCGGGTCATTGTTTGAGTCATGGATCAAATCATGGTTCAGGCCATCTTTCGAGTCATGGTTTGGGTCATGGGTTTTGTTATGGGTCGGGTCATAGTTCGAATCATAGTTTGGATTATGGTTTAGGTTATGGTTCGAGTCATGGTTCGGGTCGTGGGTCAGGTCAAGGGTCGGGTCAAGGGTCGGGTTGGGTTCTAGTCATAGGTCGGGTCGTAGTTTTGGACATGGGTCGGGTAATGTTTTGGACATGGGTCGGGTCATTGGTCGAATCATTCCTTCAAGAGAAGGAATGAAATAAAAACACACCTACTCCAAGGAATGAAAATCATCAAAAGTGAAGGAATCACATTCCTTATGGAATAGTACATTCCATTCTTATGTGGTAACCAAACACGCTTCTTTTCATTCCAACGTAATGACTCATTCCATTCCACCATTCATTCATGCATACCAAACGCTACCTAAATACCTTTATTTTTAATGTCACGTAAAACTTACAAAACAAGAATGATATTATTTTCTGATTTGTTGGTCTGCTAAAGTTGTTTACAGTCTGGTTTATATAGTTTTTAAGTCAAACCGCAACCCAAACTATTAGTAACGATTTTTAGTTAATAAAACCAAAATTGAGCTGTTAAAAATAAAAACAAAATTAAACCGAATCGTTGTAACGGTTTGGTCTGCTTTTGATTTCATGGTTTTGCCTTTTTGGGCATTTATACAAAACCAATGCATAAAAAAATTGAGCATTTGGTGCCGTTTATTTTGAACTCGAATTAAGAACTTATTGAAGGCGTTTCACTCATAGAAAGATGAAAAGATTGTGAAACAGCAAGAGGAACAAGGGAAGAAAACATCCATGAATTCGTTACACAAAAGTTATGAATAAATCGTAACGAAACAAATAAAGCTCGACAAATCAAAACTAATGTATAAAAATTAAACCTTTGAAGATGGTTTCTTTTAAATTCGAATCTAGAATCTTTATATGCTGCAATCAACGAGAGGAAGAGGGCAAGAGGTTTGCTAAAGTAAGTAGTTGATTACTTGATCAAGAAAATAGATGAGATTAAATCATCATAAGAAAAGAGGAGGAAAGATGTTTATTTCAACAATTAAAAGTATTTATAAATAAAATAAAATAATTAAAAAAAAAAGGAAATCTAAGAAGAATGACAGTATAATTATTAAGGTTGTTCAAAAAATTCATATTCGAATCCGAAATATCCGACAAGTTTGGATGTCTGGAAGTTCAAATATCTGAAATTTTGGATATCCACTATTTTGAAAATTTTCAAATAGTTCTGATAGTAAATATCCAAAATAGTTTTTTTCGGATATTTTTTAGATATTTTGGATAACTTTCGAATATTCGGATAATTTTTTGGATATTTTTCAGATATTCAAATAATTTTCGAATATTTAGATATCTGAAATATATTTTTTTAACATTTTTTTTTATTTTTGTCTAAGTTTGGATATCCGATTGAATATCCAAAATTTTGGATACGAATTCAGATACTAAATTTCACTATCCGAAATTTCCAGATACATATCAAATTATCGAATATTCGAAAATGAGCACTCTAATAATTGCGCTACGAAAATTAAGACGACTCGTTCCCTTCGTTGCCGACTTCCCGTGAGTAAAAGGGACGAATTGAATAAGATAAAAAGTTTGCAATATACATTCGTACACTGACTGACGTGGCCAGTGCTTTAACCAAAGGCAAAGGCATAATAATACAAGCAAAGAAAGTAAACTAACCATATAAAATATAAAATAAGGGTTGGTATATTGGTACACCGGTGTACGAATTTTGAATTTTGAATTTTTTAATATTAAAAAACATTTCAAAAATATGTATAAGTAAAAATTATGTAAGTTTTTTTTGAACAGCTAAACAAGTCCTCGGACCCAACAACCCACGCGCTGCGACCACAAACCGCTACCAACCCCCAGAAACATTTAAAGCCAAGCGTTGGCGAGTGCTGAATCGAGGAACCGTCACACCATCTAGGAGGAAACTCACACTGAGAAAACTCCCTAGCTCACCCAGAACATTTTTTGTTCTAGGCGAGACTCGAACCCAAGACCTCCCATTGCTGGTGGTCAAAGAGTACCACTAGGCTATAAGCCTAATGATAAAAAAATAATTGAAGTAGTTTTATATTTAACATAATACTTACTTAATTGTATCTAAGACTTACTTTTGATATCATTATCTTTTGAAAAGTTTTTTGGTCCAATAAAAATAATAATATGTCAATGTAAGACTCGCTCACATAGTAAATACATTGTCTCTTATAAAGAAGATAACGGGTTTAAACTTAAGCAATGAGGAGTATTTGAGAGTAGTTTAAGAGTAGGAAACGATAGCATTGCTCTTCAAAAATAAAAAGAAAATAAAAATATATACTCATGCATCATTAATTAATTAGCAAAAAAAATTAAAGAATTTGTTTATCTTTAAGAATATTTGTGTTTTAATTAATAAAGAAGTTAGGAATAGGACATTGATTTCGTCCTCATCAGAACATTCTGGACATCAATTGTTATGTCTGGTCAATGAGCCCAATGTAAGTTTTAGGGCATAAAAACTAATATTTATTTTTGTAGTTATTTGGTCTTCTGTGTATAATTGAGCTTAATTATGTTTTTCTCTTTTAAGTATTCATAATTCATAAAATAGTGTATGAGTGTCTCCATACTAAGGTTATAGGTAGGTAGGGATGCTATGTGTGGTCAATCTTTTTCTACCATCATTGCAACAAGACTATCTGTATTTATCAAGCTCTCATCACTTTACGTAAACGTCACATCTTATCACTCAACGTACACACCACATATAATATCATCACCCACTCATCACTTCATCACCCCTCCTTTTTTTTCCTTTCTTCTTCCTCTCACGCCGTGACCATGGTCACGTATTTGACACCATGGCTTGGTCATGCCCCTAGGTGTTATGGTGATGAGAGGTGTGAGGGCGTGATGGAGGGTGGTCAAGCCCCTCCTCACGCCTCATAACACATAGCATAAAAACCGGGTGGGGTCAACTTGCCACATTGGACAGTACTTGGCTAAGACACTCAAATCGATTTTTGTTGATACACAAGTCAAATTAATCACATAATATATACATTACTTTTTTATATATATTTTTAACAAAAAAAATCCAAAAAATTAATGTTATTAGTAAATCGGTGTACCAATAACCAAACACATAAATATACATAAAAAGATAGAAAAAAAGTAACATCAGCTTGAGGTTTATCCAAAGTTTGATTCCGATGGGGGCGAAGTTTTACCATTCCACGAGAATCATGCGCATTGGGTGTGGTTGTGGATTATCATGAAGGGAGAGTAGTCAACCTTGCTTAAAGGCCGCGAAAATAAGAATAAACGTGAGAAAAAAACATCGTTACACAAAAATCAAATGAGCATGTGTGTCTCCATCGATGCTAGATTTAAAACTCTTAAATTCTACGTTTAAAATTATCATTTTTAATTAGTTACGAAAACTAAATATAAAGGATGCACATTTATTTCTATTAATTTATATGAACATAAACAAAAAATTCTTGGAAATTTGTTTACTTTTCAGTATTAGCGTTTTTAATAGGTTTGTAACTTTAATACCTGGTTGCATACCTTTTTTTTTTTTTTTAATTTAACATGCCATTGAGTCTCATATAAACCACTACGAGGCATATATGAGACCAATCATTAATGTTTACAAATTATGACAAATAATAATTGACATACTATATGTCTCATATAATCTTACACAAGACGTATAAAGGGTGTGAAGTTTCACGACCGGGTATAATAATAACATGACCCTTAAATTATTAAGTGAAAAATACTAGAGAATTTATTTGTCATGATTATTGGGGTATAAATAAGTTGAATCAAGGCAAACCTCAATTAAACTGTAAATCTTAAATTAAGTTTGTTTAATTTATAAAAGTTTGGCTTGTTTCAAACTCTTCAGTTCTCTAAAGTCTAAAGCTTCAACTTAGCTTATGACAGTTTTGTAGCTTTAACCTCATCTAGTTTATTATTTATTAATTATTTTACTCCTTATTTTATACACATTTATTTTAGAGTCGAGCTTGTTTAAGCTCAACTTAATTCGATCGTTCTCGAGTATATTTGCTTAAATCGTTAGTCAATAATATTAACTAGGTTTATTCAAGTAGCGCGTTGCGGCGGGTTATCACAATATACTCTCGAGAACGAGTATTACATATCATTTGCAGAAGCATAAGTTACATGGCAGAATCAAATATCTCATCACGAACTCTATACAAATTTTTTATAAAAATATAAAATCATACAAAATCCTCACAAATATGTTACAAAAATAATAGAAAAAATTACTCTTAAAATCTTATTCGCCGGCAACACTCGTTTAAATTAAAACGAAAACCAAAATCTCTAAGCAAGTTTATCAAATTTAACAAAAACTCATAACAAATCTCTCAAACTTAATACCTCTTCTCTTTTGACTACTTTTCAAGAAAAAAAACTTATAATAATCCAAGTCTAAATTATAAAAACATCACAAATGAATCAGACACCTATACATTAATATTTATTTTACTATGCATCATTATTTATATATAATTAAAGTTCATAAATATGTATGTATTTACTATTTAATAAAATAATATATAATTACTATTCATTTTCATTAACTTTAATTATATATATATATATATATATATATAATTCTTCCACACATTTTCTTAGTCTGCCTATTCTACGTGTATGAATATTTGTAACAAAAAAATGAATTAAAGGTAGTGGACAGTGGTGTTACTTTTCAAAAGTTTTTCTTTTATTATAAACCTAATTTTTTTTCTTTTGATTTTGATTGACAATAAAATGTCAATAAGAGGCTTAAAAAGGGACGAATATAGTGGGATACTATAAAGATTGTGACTTTGTGAGTTTGTGGCACCCAATTGGACAATGATACAGGAGACTTTTTCATTTTTTAATAAGGCATAATAAATTAATAATACAACACACAAAGTAACCCAAAGGTTGACCAACTTTATAAATAATTTTTTTAACGGCAATAAGAGTATAATTTCAATAATAAAAGTACTTTTTTTTCATATCTAAATTATTTGATTTTATTATTCATGAGGAAACTCATACACAAAAACATTTATCTTATTCAAAATCAATTGCTTATGAAGGAACTCAAACTTAAGACATTTTATAGAGGAAGTTAATGGGATGATGTCAGAATATACTTTGGTAAGAGGCTAGATATATAAAACATCAAGAGAACAACCATCACGAAAAACAAAACAAAAATATTCGACAATACAACCATCAATAAAATTTGCGTTTCTTCTTTATTGCGTCTTTCTATTTGTCAATGTAGTTTTTTTCTTGGTATTATGCTTTAATGTTTAGCTTTAAGTTTTTAGAAATTATGTTTTGTAACTTATTGTGTCTTCCTCGCCATTATATATTTCCTACTCGTCATTGTTTTTTAAGGTTTAGCTTAAGAGTTTAGGATTTATGTTTTAAAATTTAGGACTTGACGAGTTATAGCTTCAATGTTGTTTAAATGAGTTGAATAAAAATTTGTTTTAGCTGCTTGAGTTGTTAAAACTTATTTTTATCATAAGGAGGCTTTTTTAAAATAGTCTTACCCTTTTTATAATGTATAATTGTAGAGAAATGTAATAGTTAAAAACTTTTTTTTTTTGTTTTTCATATTTCTTTTTGAAATAAAACATTACATCTTATCTTATAATGTATAAAATGCTAACATCATATATATATATATAGGGGAGGGTTCAAATAAAAATTCATTATTTTAGAGAAAACTAAGAAAACTCGTACTAAACAATCAATTTTAAAAAAAAATTTCATGATTTTTCATATTTAGCTTAGAAATTGTATAAACAAATAAATTTTTTTAATAAAATATGTAGATTACGAAGTTACGTATATGTAACCAAATAAGTTACATATATGTAACTCATATATGTAGTTTACAAGTTACATATATGCAATCAATGAGTTACACATATGTAATAACATGAATTACATATATTTTTTTATTTTTTTCTTTTTGTTAACAGATCTAACCTTATAATAAAACAAAATGTAAAATAAAAAACAAGAAATGAAATTGATTGATAATAATTGTGATTAGTTTTCTAAGTTTTCTCTAAAATGGAGGTTTTTATGGAACCCTCCCCTATAAATATGTGTGTGTGTATATATATATATATATATATATATATATATATATATAGGTTTGGCTACAAAGTCATAAGACCATAAAAAGTGTGAGAAGGAATCTAAGCCCTACACTTGTATTTTCAAAGGTTTACAAGATATAGGTATTAACGTAATTTGTTCTGATCATTGTTAGCGGTTATTTTGGGAAACATACCATGATTCTCGCTAAAAATTTTGAAAAATCCAAATCAATAATTATCGATTACAAGAAGAAATCACATATTGTAATTGATTATATGATTCTAATTTCATCTGGCGAATAATCGTTTAGTTTTTTTGGGGGTAACGACACGATGGAATCGAACACAGAAGATACGCAAGGTTATGGTGTTTTTCAGATTGTATGATGTTTTTCAGATTGTATGGTGTTTTTCAGATAGTATGGTGTTATTTGGTATGTTGTTTGATATTTCGTTTTAATGATGCTCTGTTTTTTGATATTATGGTGTTTTTCAAATTGTATGATGTTTTTTCAGATTGTATTGTGTTTTTTGGATTGTATGGTGTTTTTGAATCCAAGTATTACAACTTATTTTAAATCCAAAAGCCCTAATCACCATTATATTTTAAAATTTTATGGTATTTTTTCTAAAATAATGCTCTGTTTTTTGATTTTATATACATGTATGGTGTTTTAATGGTGGTTATATACGTAGTTTAGAGTTTATGGTGTTTTTCAGATTATATGTTTGTTCGGATGAACTATTTATTGCCTTTTATAAAATAAGTAAAATATTTTGTATTTCAAAATAATATTATGTGCTACGGTGTTTTAACGTGAACTGATAAGTCTAAAACGTCATAAAATTTAACGAATGTTTAAAACACCAATAATCTCACAATTAAAATTTAATGAAATTCAAAACACCATAAAATCTAAAACGCCATGTAACAGAGGTTCAACACCATATATCAGGATAGATTAAAAAGAAATACATTATAACACCATAACTTGACAAAAACACCACAAACCAAAAAAACACCATACAACTATGAAGGTTGCGGTTTCTGTTTCATTTTTAAAAAACGTCAAATTACGTTTATGCCCATCCCACGACTTTCAAACACCATGTTAATTACAAAATTGTCACCGCTCATTTTTGACCGTAAAACACTAGAGATCTACGTTCATGATTGCTTCTCAGACTTTTTATGGTTTTTATCATTTTTAAAATATCCATCCCCTATATATATATATATATATATATATATATATAACTCGCTTCTTTTTACCTAACTTCATTTTTCTTCCCGGCTAGTTTCTTACCACTCATGTGATGTGATGAATACTAAGCTTAGCCGTTCAAAATAATAATAATAATAATAATAATAATAATAATAATAAAAACAAATTAATCTATGCCTTCTAAATTTACCATATTTTGTGACAAATGATACATGCATGGGTGCACTTCTTCTCCACGTTTTGAAGTCTTCAACCCTCGCATCATTTTCCAAAGTTAGGGCCGTCTGGTAATGCCTAAACTATTAAGTACTGAATAATTAAGATGTTTGAATGGTTAAGAGGGTCTGAATCATTAACTGCTGAACTAGTTAATAAACAGCCGATGTGTGCAGCGGTGCGGCGGAGAAAAGAGGCCAACGGAAGCCAAGCCGCTCGTTTTTCTATTCAGTCCCTCATTCAGATATTCTCATTCCATTCAACTGTGTTTTTTTTCCAAACAAACGGTCTAAATCTGAACCATTCAGATTCACACTCATTCGAATGCTGCCAAACAACCCTTTAAAGAAACAAGCCACTGTCGAGGAGGTGCATGTTGGTAAAGCCAGGGGCGGCTTGGAGGGGGTGCAAACCCCCCTCCCGCACAGGGCCCATCGTTTTTAGGGGCACAATTTTATAAAAAAAAATTTATATATACTATACATTTTTCATAAAAATTCAATTGTCTCATTATAACATTCTATAGATTAAACTACAAGGCCCAATAAATGAAGAATGCTAGGAGAGCTAATCAACCAATTTGCTAAGAAGAATGCTAGGAGAGCTGCGCGAATCATCGGTTAGTTATTTTGGTATATTGGTACGTACTTTTAAGTTTTAAAACTATGATTTTGTTATGCTTATGTTAATTGTCACAACATTAGTCATTATATATTAAAAAAAAATTATCTAAGGGGCATTTTTTCCCTTTTCACACAGGACACTCGAATTCTCAGAGACGCCTCTGGGTAAAGCTCCCACACAACTAATTAAGGTTAGTTGTGCTGATGGGTTTACAATCCAATGTACAGGCACCTTTTGACTTTTTATTTGAAAGGCACTAAGTTTAATTTCTTGTCATAGCATGATTGAGATATGAGTTAGATTTTCTCATAGGATGGTCCCATGTTTGAGTATAACTTGAAGAATCAAACAATTAATTTTATAAAATATATATATTCTATAAACTTTTTTAAGTGTGTTTCTAATAAAAAAAGAGTTGTTTTTTAATTTATTAAAAACACTATATTCTCTAATATGAAAATAGGTAAATAATATCACCAATAATTACCACTATAATTATTTAATAAAAAAAGATAAGATACTCTTCCATCCTTAATAAACAAGCAACTAAAGTGATATATATCAAATTCTTAAGCCGCTTTTGAGATATGTAACATTCTTACCATCTCATATAATTTTCTTTCTAATTATATAGTTATATGTTCACTTTGATATTAAATACTACACTAATGATATCACTTTATATTTTTTTATATTTAAAATAAAATTTTATTAAATTAAAAATTAGATCATTTATTAAAAAAATAGGTTTTGAAAATAGAAATTCTATAAAAATCAATTTTCTATTAAAAAACAAAAAATAAATAAAACCAGTGTTTTTAAAAAATACTTTTGTACAAAAAATGGTTTTTTTAAAAAAAGCTGTTTTTTAAAACAAAAATTAAAAAGAAATGATATAATTGTTTTGTTACTTAAAATACGTATTTATAAGTAATTCAATTATATTTTCTGTTAAAAAAAATTCTTTTATCAGTTCTAAATTTTTATTAATAATCATTTACTATTTTCTTATTAAATTCCTTTAATACATAGTTATTTAATATGAGATATATTGTGTAGGATGTTAAGAAAATAACACTTAACAAAAATATGTTAAGATTGAAGGAGAGATTGACAAGTGACAAAAGCTAACGAAGATTGGATATTCGAGTGATATGTTTAGAAAAATGCTATTATTTTATTAGGTGTATAATATTTAATTAATAAAGAAAAATAAGTAAATTTCTTTTTTTAATCATTTTCTATTTATTCTTTCTTTTATTATATTGCCGACAATTGCACGGTTTAATGCAAATTCTATCAATGCATCCCTTTATTCGCACAGCGACTATAGTTTACGGTCAACTTCTTTTTAGTACACATCATTTTATTGATACCTTTAAAAAACAATAAATAAAATAATCTAAAAAAATGATCATAATATCATATATAATCAACTACTTGAGCAAACATGCTAAAAGTTGGATAACATAAAACAAGCTTGAGGTACGGATTTAAACAAATAAATTTAATTGGATAAATATCGTTTTACGTTTATATAATGTGATATATGATTAATTATTATATTAATAAAATTATTATATATTTATTTATTGTTTTTGTTTTCCAATTTGATGGCAAATTCAATTTAAACCACTCATGATGTTACTCTTGACATGCCCCTGTCGAAGTACCCACTTGCGACCATTCTTTCTGTCTCTTTGATTTGCACAATATTTTCTCATTATAACCATATATTTTGTCCGCAACAAAATGATAAAAGAGGTAGATATTTCGGGATTTATTTAGATATGCTTTTCATTATATGTCTAACATTATTTACAGCTAGGAAATTATTAAATAATGATCGATAATTATAATTATATCTTTGTCACATCCGTTTGATGTATTTGGAAAGCGAGGAATGCAAAATCTTTTGATAATAAGGCTTTGGATCCGATGGAAATATCGGGCGACATAAAAACTATGTATTATCTATGGATAAAAAATAAGAGAAAGTTTCATAACATTGATTAAAATTCTTCGTGTAATTTTTCTTTTTTCTAAACTGTTGCATTGGTAGTATTCATTAATATAATTTTCTTTTGGTTGTTCAAAAAGATATAGTAGATATGTTTACTACAAACCAAGGGCTTCTACCTTAATGGTTACCCTCTTGGCTTTCCTGTGGGAGGTCACGGGTTCAAATCCCTCCCAAGGCGGTTTCCTCCTGGGGTGGTGGTGGGGTCTCAACAAAGATCATGATAACTAGACATTGGTGACGTGGCCTGGAAATCAGTGGTTCACACGTTGAAATCAAATGCCGTTAAAAAAAAAGATATGTTTACTACATGTTGGTGCATATAGAGAGAAATAAATGAGAAGATTTATAACAATTATAATTTAAACATATCCAAACTAATTGAAGATATGAAGAATTTGTCAGTTTTGTGGGTAAAAAACCAAGAGCGATGACCTAATTGCAACCGGTCCCAATGGCATTTTAATCCAGTCAGTAAATTAACATAATGTTAGATGTACCTCAAGTATTCTAGTAGCTTGCTAGTTCAGGTTATGTTTAATAAAATCTTTCATCTATTAAAAAAAAATCATTAACAAATATATGAAGATTATTTTTATGGAAAAAAAATGTCTACATTTAAATAGTAATCATGATAAGCAAGAATTATCATGTTTATCCTTTTTTTAGCTTCGTTTAGTTTTACATAAAGATCTTGCTAAAATTTTAATAAATAAATAATATGTCATGTGAATAAATTAATAAGACGGTGCGCCACGCTCACCCCGCCCGCCCAGCGGGGTTGCTCCCTTCGGCGGCCATCCACGGGAACACCGCCCCCCTTCAGCGGCCCCCGCCCAACCCCCTTCCACGGCCCCCACTCCTCGCTACCTTTCTCGCTTTCTGATTGGTGCCAAGAAATAGAGCCGTTGAACTGCTAGATTTAAAAAAAAAATATTTTTTTAACCACCATATAAATACATCTATTATTTTAACAAAAAAAATCACCCCAATCTCTTCATCTTTCATCTTTCTCTCTATATTTTTTTTAAAAAAAAACTTTACAAACATGAATCCAAAGTCTAAAAATCCCAATCCCGAATTCAACCCGTTCTCGTACGATCCCGAATCGCTTCGTAATTTACTGGTTCAACTACAACAAAACCCGAACATCCAACAATTTCAACAACAAAACCCAAATTTTCAATATCCACAACAAAACCCGAACGACCAACCACAACCAAGCTTCCAAGCCGGTTTTGCTTCCTACTCCCAAAACGGTTTTCAACAAAGTCTTTCCCAACCTCGTTACGAATCAGATTTAGTGTCACCGAATCAACCTGATAACGAAGTCGTGCCAAAGACACAAGACACTCAAAAACGCAATATAAAAGGAAAGAAAAACAAACAGTCGGCCGGAACCGGGCAGATTAGTGGTCAAATGGCACCGAAACAATGGACCCCCGATTAAGAAACCGCTCTAGTAAAATGCTACATGGACGAATCCGAGAACAAAACCAAAGGTAAAAACTTTTTACCTAGTTTTTGTTATTTATTTTTTTAATGTGTATATATTTTTTTACTTACTTTTTGTTATTTATTTTTTTGTAGGTAATTCGCAAAAACGCGAAATTTTTTGGAAAAAAGTTACTTGGCACAATATGATGGGCTTCGATGCCGAATACCGCACATATCATCAATTAAATTCAAAGTGGAAGGATATGTGCACCAAGGTAACAAAGTTTAGTGGGATCTATTGCAACTGTGCCAACAACCGGAAAAACGGAATGAGCGACGAGAACGTATTGAAATGGGCCAAAAAGGAATACCAACGAAAGAGTAACGGCCAAACATTTTGGCGATAAAAGACTCGCCAAAATTCCGTGTTCTTTGCCAAGAAGGTAACGAGGTCAAATGTTCTTCAAAAAGAACCAAAAACTCAGAGTCGAACGAGTATTCGCCAGGGGGTTTGACCGCCCATAAAAATTACGCGGTCAACCTCGAGGATGACGAGGAAGAAGACGAGTTCGACATCCCCCGGGAACCGATTAGACCGACAGGGCGAGATACAACAAAACGGGCTTCCTCTTCGAGTCGTCAAACCGTCTCCTCTAACCCGACAACAATCGATCTCGCTGATCAACTCCAAGCTTTCACGAGTTTTCATAAACAAAAACACGAGGATAAGAAAAAAAATGCACGGAATAAAGCTTCAAATTCACCAAGAGAAGACTCTCCGAGCCGACCTTAGAACATTGGAGGCTTTGTCTCCCGAAGAACTCGACGAGGAAGAACGTTCAATAATGAAAAAATTGAAAAAGAAAATCTTTGATAAATATCGTTAAATTTTATTTTTATTTGAATTGTTAGTTTTTTTCTATGGTTTATTTTATTTAAGTTTGCAATGTAACTTTTATTTTATTTGTATTTTTATTTGAATGGTTTAATTAAATCTTAAAGTTTTTATTTTTAGTTTGCAACAAAAAAAATAAATCAATCAATTAAATTTAAATAATGTTGATGATGTGGAATAGTGGGGAAGAGTTTTCAGTGGGGTGACCACTGAGGGGGTTTAAGGTTTTCAGTGGGGTGATGATGTGGTATGAAATTTCTGTGAGGAATGATTTTCAGTGGGGTGACCGCTGTGGATAGTCTAATATCTTTTATAAAATGTCTCTTAATTTTTATAATTCGTCTTGGTCTTTCTAAAATTCTGAGCCGCCCTCGCGACCAAGTTCCATGGTCCTCGTAGATGAAGTGGATCCCATCCAAAGAAAAAAGTTTTAGTTATTTGAGATTCTCCTTTTGTGTCCGAAAAATTTAATTAATTTATATATTAATATTGTTTACTCAAATATAATTAACTGTAATTATGAAAACAATCTTTTTACTTTATTATTTTATTATGATAGGGTAAAGTTTGTTTTCGGATCATTCTACAAACCCTATTGAATAATAATAATAAATAGGATGTTTGTTTGTCTATTTGACATTTGTTATAAAACATATGAATTATTTAGCAAGTAATTTATTGTGAAATTATGTGATGTATTATATAATAGTTTGTTGTGTATATACACACATGGGTAATGTTAATTTAAAAAGGCTTTAATTTGTAAAAAAAGATTAAAAGGATATTTAGTCACTTGTAAACCGGCTCAAACGGACTCTAATTAAACTCATTTCAATGGCGTTATAAGCAACTTATTAAATCATAAAACCATAAAGGCTAAAACTTAAAGCTAAACTTTAAAAGCAATGATGAGCAGTAAAGACACAATGACGAACATAAGAAATGAGAAACAAGGTTCTATATCTAATCCTAAAGCAAGACCCTAAATCATAAACTCAAAAAGGATAAAGCCCGAAGCACAACGATGAGTAAAAAAAACAAAATTGACGAACAAAAGGACGCAATGAGTGAAAAACGTAAACTCTAAAACCAGTAATACCTTAGAATCTAAAATCAAAAGGCTAAATTGTAAAGCCAAACCTTAGTGTACATGGACGAGCAGGATATACACTATGATGACAAGTAAGAAATACATAATAACGAGTGGAATGAGACAATGAGTTGGGAATCGTAAATTATATAACCTAAAAGCTAAATTCAAAAGTTAAACCCTAAAAGATAAGATAATAAAGTTTGACGACCTGATTCCAATGTTGCTAGAATACGTGACAAAAAAAATACTTCTCAACATTTTTATTTGAACATAACACTATAAACATATAACAAATAAAAATCTTAGATGACACATGACATAAATTTAAGCCTTCTCATACAAATTTTCGCGTCTATATCTTACTTATATGTACCTCTTGTAAAATAATAATAGTAAATATTAAGATATTCTTCATGTTTTTTTTAGTTTAAAAATTAGATTATCAATATATATAAGAAAAAGATCTTTTTATTAATGTGCACATTTAAAAAAAATTATAAAATACAAAATTTTTCTAAAACAATATACTTTTTAAAAATGCTGAATGTTTCAAATTTGTTTTTTTAATAAAAGCTTTATAAAACAATTTTCTAAAAAACAGATTTGAAAAAAATCAATTTCGAGCTTTTAAAAAAGCAGAATTATTAAAATTTGTAAATTTTTATTACAAATTATTTAATAATTTTTATTTAAACGATATGGTAGTCTAGTTAAATATGAGGAATAATAGAAGAATTTTTGTTCAAGAAAAGTAAAAATCAATTGGAATTTAACATGTGACATGTTAAAAAAAAGAAAGAATGATAATTTAAATACAACATATTATTTTTATACTAGTTTTTTAATTTTTTTTTGCACAGGATTAAGTTTTTGTTATATTTTTTTTCTTTTTTCCTGGATTTTTATTTTTACTAGATTTTTGATTTATTTACTGTATTTTTATAAAACATAAAAATATATATAAAAAAGAAAAAAACTAACGTGCGACGTAAGCAATCAATCAACAAAGGTTTTTAGTTCAAGATATAAACATCACACTTCACACCTGCATGGCTGTAACCTGTAAGACGCATACAATCGCAAAACCCTATAAATCTTACAAGTGTGCCATACTCTAATTTCTTCACTCTCATCTGCAAAAACCAAACACAAAAATCCCATTTTTTTTTCAAAAAAATCTTCAAATCCTCTGATTTGGGAATCATTTCCTGAGACATAACTCCTAATTTGCTGCAAGAATCTTCACATTGGAGCTCAATTTCGGTGAGTCGGCGTTCAATTTGGTAAATTTTTGAATTGGGTATTCTTGATTTCTTGATATTTCAAAGATCTTTTCTTGTCTGGGTTGTAACTTGTGGCTATAATATATGATATTTGTAATTTGCCCTTATCTGTCGCCTGTCGGCACGATTCTGAGGTTTAGCTAAATTAGAAACGTGGGTTTTGAAATCTTGGACCAAAACATGTCAAAATTGTAGACCCCATTTACACATGATGGATTTATGTGAATCCCATTTGTTCTTCTTGTTAACCGTTTGTTGGTGAACCTTAGAGCAAAATAAAGCTGTTTATCTGTTATCGTTATGTGACCGTTATGATATTGAAACAACTGTAAAGTTGTTATCACATTGTGACCTGAAGATCACATGTTTGAGCCATGAAACAGTTTCTTACAGAAACACAGGGTAAAGATACATTGGACCCAGGCACCCAGCCCCGCTGGCTGAGAGATTAGGTTTCCCGAATGCTAAAAATGGGTCCCTGTATGCATGGTAATTCGTTTGTAACTAAATTTGAAGTGAGTTAATTTCTTTTTTGTATTCACATAAATTTTAAATTGTAACAATTTATTGGGTCATATTATCAAATGTTTAAAGAACAAGTTTTTCTTTTAGCTTTTATAAAATTCGTAACTAGGTTGAATATATTTAAAAAATTGGATTGTAAATTATATGTGTTTGTTGTAAAATAAATTAATATATATATATATATATATATATATTTAATATACACAATTTTTTTAAAAAAAATTAGGGCCTCCAAAAAAAATTGGTCCTTTGTGGTCGCACCTTCCGCACATGCTTTAAGACCCACCTGATTGGACCCACTCATGCTGTGCTTGGGTTTGCCCTGTTAGTTTCTCCTGATAATATGACGAAATCTTATATATATTGATAATGATTTAATATACAGAATACCCATTTTGTAGATCTGCTAATGGTTATGCCTGCAAATAGTTACAATGGCAAGTCCTCAGCCACAGCAAATAGAATTCAGAGGCTGCTGAGAGAAAGAGAGTTAAGAAAGAACATCAAAGCTTCATATTCAATTGAATCGAACGGCTATGAAGCTGTTGATCTTGAATCAAATAGTTTTGTGGAACAGTTTCTGGAAGGAGTTATCGCTCCACGCGAGGGTTGGGAAAAACCTGATGGAGGATTGTTTACACAACAACGGTTGCTAGTCGTCGCTAATAGACTACCAGTTTCTGCTGTTAGAAGAGGAGAAGAAAGTTGGTCACTAGAAGTTAGTGGTGGTGGACTGGTTAGTGCTCTTTTAGGTAAGTTTTTATATTTGTTTTTTGTTTTCTGTTCATTAATATTTGATTTTTTTTATATAAACAGGTATCTAAGTAGGCGACTTGTGTATCGAAATTACTTTATAGGCTACCCAAGTATGAATCTGTTGTAAAACGTAAAACAGGCTAGAAATAATATAAAATGATATATATGCCCTTTTTTGTTTAGAAATATTAAAGTGATACAAATTGTAGCTTAAATGCTTATAATCTCCCATTAAGTTGAGGTACAAGAAGATGGTCAAAATTCAAATGGTAAAGTCCTAAAGACTAGTTTATAGTTTGTATTTTTTTAATTGCCTTATACTTTTTTGGAAAATCAATAGAAGGGTATTTTTGTCATTTTGAATTATAAGCGCATTCTCATTATTAGGTATGCTTTTTTGGCAGAATTGGTACAACAGGGAAATGGATATATACTTTGGTGACCTATAAAGTAGTTTTAAATACATGGGTGGCCTATACTTGGGTGACATTTACATACATTATCTATTATAGAGAATGTAAAGTTTAGTTTTAAATTTTTTAAATTAATTTGAAGGTGTAAAGGAAGTTGAGGCGAAATGGATCGGATGGGCAGGTGTAAATGTGCCCGATGAGCCCGGGCAAATGGCGCTAACTAAAGCACTTGCTGAGAAGGTAAAGTTTAAAACTTTATAAAGTGTAGAAACAAAAGGATTACATTAATGTTTGGTAGGTCATGATTATAAAATTACAATGAATAAATGTAAAGCTAGTAAGATTAGAACAACTACTCAAGACCGAGTTGACTTGTGGTTTGAGTTGACTTGGCATGCTAACACTTTTTTTTTCTTTCTTAAATATATTGTATAAGCTATGAATGAGTTGCTTACAAGTAAAATAAAGAGTAAATTGCGCTTTTAGTCCTTTATGTTTACACAAATTTCAGAGATAGTCCTTTATGTTTCAAAATGTCAAAATCAGTCCTTTAAGTTTTCAAATGTTGCAAACTCGGTCCTTTCTCCATTAACGTCATTAAGTACTAACATATTAAAGAACCATATCTGAAAATTTATGTAAACATAAAGAACCAAAAGTGAAATTTACTCAATTACTTATATGATTTTTTTTGAGATTTATGCTCCTATTATGTTACTACTTAACGATGTTAAAGAAGAAAGGACCGAGTTTGCAACATTTAAAAACTTAAAAGATTGTTTTTGACTTTTTGAAACATAAAGTACTATCTCTGAAATTTTGTTTAAACATAAAGGACCAAAAGTGCAATTTACTCTAAGATAAAATTGTTACGTTTTTGTTTGAATCTTCAAATAAAGCTATTTAGGAGGTTGTATGCATTGAAAATAGACAATAGTCAACTCAATCTGGTTGACTCAATTCATCGTTGTTACGTGAATCTTTTCTTTGACCTATTTTGAGATTAAAAAGCGGATGATTTCTATGGTTTCAGCAAAGCAACATGTTTGGGTACTAGGGTTTAAAAAGCAACAAATTTGGTGTTTGTGCATTTAATTTTTGTAGCGAGCTTGTGTATTAAGACTAACTTTTGTTAATTTTCTATCAAATTAGCGTGAAATGATTAAAATACCCTTTGATTTTTTACCATTTAACTTTAATAAGTAAAAGTGAAAGGGTATTTTGGTCATTTGACACAATCAAACGCAAACAAACAAAATGCAAGTTATTCTTAATACCAAAAGTAGTTACAGAAATTGAAACCTCAAGCCCCAAACTTATTTTCAAACTTGTTACTTTTTTTTTTACTTAGTACTCAACATGTTGCTTTACACGAACCATAGAGACCATTTATGTAATTAACTCAATTGAAAAACACCCAAATCAGATGATTTTGTGTATCATGATGCAGAGGTGCATACCTGTATTTCTTGATGAAGAAATTGTGCATCAATATTATAACGGTTACTGCAACAACATATTATGGCCTCTTTTTCATTATCTTGGTCTTCCACAAGAAGAACGTTTGGCAACAACCCGATGCTTCCAATCCCAATTTGCTGCATACAAAAAAGCAAATCAAATGTTTGCTGATGTGGTAAACCAACATTATGAGGAAGGTGATGTTGTTTGGTGCCATGATTACCATCTTATGTTTCTCCCAAAATGTCTTAAAGAACGAAACCGTAACATGAAAGTCGGATGGTTTCTTCATACACCATTTCCATCTTCTGAAATACATAGAACATTACCTTCTCGTTCTGAGCTTTTGCGTGCAGTTCTTGCTGCTGATTTGGTGGGGTAAGTTTGTAACTTTCTCATTTTTGTTGGTAAATGATAGGCTGTTCAAAATTTTTATGTCTAGCGGCTCGCTTGAAAAAAGATTTGTTTGTAAACAAGTCAAGCCAGCTCGTTTTGAGATTGAGGCAATGTTGGCTCGCCTTATGACTCACTTTGTTTAATTATATATTTATATGGAGATGCTCATTTAAAAGAGAGTTGGTTCTCAATTATTTGCTAAATTCGTTTATGTTGGACTAATCTTATAATTATATATGAATAATGAGGGTTAATTAGTGAAGTTTAACTTATTTGTTTTTAGTTTTTTTTTTTTGTGAGAGTTGGCAGAATTATGGGCAGAAGTAAGAGGTTTTAGAATTTCATTTAGATTGTAATTAAGGTATTAGAGTTTGCTTAGGAGGCAAGTAATATAAATAATAGAGGTTGTTTCTCTATTATTTGCAAGTCTTTTCTATTAAATAAACTTCGATTCACGGAACGTTTTCCTGAAAATCTATTGGTGTTTATCGATTGATTGGCTTCAATTGAAATTAGAGCTTAGCAAGCTCATCCTATGATCCAAAAAAAGAAGAACAAAGGTCAAGGCCAGGGTCTTTGGTTGGCCTGTTCAGAGGCTGATCAATTTTTGATTAGCAACTTTGTTTTGGTCATTATGCAGAGCAGTAGCATCTTTTGGGTTAGTTAGCAACAACAAATCAATAGGTAGCAGAAAATTAGTCAGGTTTCAATATTTTCTTAGTCAAGAACAAGGCGTGTTCACGAGTGATAGAATGGCTATAAAGAAGCTATGATGAATGTATTTGCACGAGAGATGGGTTCTGTGAGCTACTAGTGTCCGGTTTTAACAAACATGGTTGGGTTAGTTCACGGGTTACGGGTTGAATGGACCATTTCGATCAAGTTTAATTCTTCACGTTTGAATAACTGAAAAAATGGTCTTGCTTGACCGAGTTTGATGACATCTGATCGTTGGAGAATTATTTGTTGAATATAGGGGATTCGGTAGACCAAGTATTTTAGCATGTGGTTATTTGCTTTCAATAAATAGTAGTAATTTAAAAGTTTAGCAAGTATTTTACCATAAGAATCCAAGTTTACGTATTTATCTATAAGTTTAGCAACCATTGAGTTGAGTTTTGCAAAATTCATAAAAAGTTCGTTTCAAATTGTGTGCAATGAGTGTTTGCTCGTGTTCAAGGCCTAATTACCAACAAACACATATTATCCGGTGTTGTCAGTATGCAAATGGGTTGTGGGAGGCAGTGAAACCCACAATTAGGATTGTTGTGGATCCGAAGAAGTCAAAAATGGAACTTACATTCCTGTTTCAACAAGCAAATCCAGAAGATTGTGTGTTATAGTGGCAGGTTACACTCAGGCTAAGCATGTATGGGATGCTTAGAAGACAAGGTTTCTAGGGGTGGATCGGGTAAGAAAATATGAGTTACAAACTTAGAGACAAGAGTTTGAAATCTTAGTATGAAGTAGGATAATTCGGTTGACAAGTTTACATGAAAACCGAATGGGTTGATGTCAAAGGCGAAAGGTCTTGGAACCACTTTATAAGAAGGAAAATTGGTGAGAAAGCTATTAGACTAATTGCCTAGATCGTTCATTGGGAGATTGAAGGCCTATGAGGAGTCTATCAAAGAACTAGATCAAGAAGGAGACCCACATGTTAAGTTATTAATTTATTATTATTATCAAAGTATGATGGGAAGGGAAAGGGAAATGATGTGTTTTGTGAGCACTGCAGTTGGGGTGGTCAAGAAAATTCGAATCGTGAGGATGAAGCGTGGCCAGGGTGGAGGTCGCAGGGCTGATCAAGAAAGGGATGGTCGACTTGGACATTATGTGTCCTAGTTAGAAAGAAAAGATTAATTTGACTCGGGCAGACACGGATCAAATAACGTTACTTTAATAAATAATGGGGTTACAAGATTAGAGGGTGATTGTTATACTAATCTTTTAATTATTTATTAGTTATAGGGTTAATTAGTGAAATTTATTATTATTATTATTATTATTATTATTATTATTATTATTATTATTATTATTTTGTGATAGTCAACAAAAGTATGGACAAAAGGAATAGAAATTAGAGTTTGATTTAGATTATAATTAAGGTATTAGGGTTGCTTGGGAGTGAAGGTTTATTAGAATTATAAATAGAGTGTTGGTAATCTATTATTTGTATGTGTTTTCAATTAAATAAAACTTAGAATCATGGAAGGTTTTCCACAAAATCTATTGTGTTTACCTATTGATTGGCTTTAACTGTTTATAACCCTAGATGATACTAATTTAATCACATAAATGTTCATTTGTTTTGTAGGTTTCATACTTATGATTATGCAAGGCACTTTGTCAGTGCTTGTACTCGCATAATGGGACTTGAGGGTACACCAGAAGGAGTAGAGGATAATGGAAGGCTTACAAGAGTTGCTGCAGTAAGTCAAAATTGACTTTTTAAAGTCAGCCTTTGACTTTGCA
Organism: Mikania micrantha; assembly: GCA_009363875.1. Lineage (NCBI taxonomy): Eukaryota > Viridiplantae > Streptophyta > Magnoliopsida > Asterales > Asteraceae > Mikania > Mikania micrantha. Next base: position 651,104 of record CM018696.1, on the reverse strand, counting down.
TTATCTGATGTTGATTTGTTTTTCAATGATGTAACAAACAGTTCCCAATCGGCATAGATTCAGACCGTTTTATCCATGCTCTCCAATCTACTCAAGTACAAGAACATATTAAAGAACTCAAGGAGCGGTTCGCTGGGAGAAAGGCAGTTTTGACTTAATGTCTTTGACTTTTTATATACTAGTTCAATGGTTATGTTTAACCCTTTGTGACTTTCTTGTTTCTTATGATAGGTGATGTTAGGTGTTGATCGACTTGATATGATTAAAGGGATACCTCAAAAGATATTGGCATTCGAGAAGTTTCTAGAAGAAAATCAATATTGGCGGGATAAGGTTGTTTTGCTACAGATTGCAGTACCAACAAGAACCGATGTTCCTGAATGTATGTTTTCAGCATTTATCAATTATGTAGTCTTTTAGTTTTAACCGCATAAGTTGTCTTTATGTCTGTTTCATGCTAGTGAATCATTCCATAGAAGATGACATGTAATATTGGTATTTGATCATCTCATTTTGCAGATCAAAAACTCACAAGTCAAGTTCATGAAATTGTGGGACGGATAAATGGTAGATTTGGTACCTTGACTACGGTTCCTATTCACCATCTGGTTAGATTTTCATTTCTTAATTAATGATTAGAAAAATTAGATTTTTTAAGCTGATGATTAAAGATAAAAAGAAATAATTTCATATATATATCCCCACAAAACCTTTAAAATATCGTAAATATCCAAATAAATTATAAATATCATATATATCCCTGCAAAGCTTGTCAAATACCAAACTTGCCATATATCATATATATCCAAACAAATTTTAAATATGATATATACTCCTTCAAAATAGTCAAAATATTATACATATGTCCATTTTAACATATTTCATTAAAACTATTTACATTATAAACATTTTACTTTAAATTTTCTGAAAAATTTGAGTTTTCATTTTTACAGCAAAAAATAAATAAATAAATAAATAAATAAATAAAAATAAGCAATCCTTTATATAAGGTTAACACAACAGGTTGCTGAAAATTGACCTATGTGAATACAACAAATATTTATAAAACCTTATTATATGACTATGAGTGCTACATTAATTAATTTAAAAATTTTGACATTAGTTTCTACCTGGGGTAGTTCATGTCAGATCAGACCAAAATGTGACTGAACAGATTCAAGATTGTGAATATAAAAATATAGAACGAGGACCGGATCAACTATACCTATTTTGGTTTCAATTGATCTTGGCTCTGGTCGTTTGATTTTTCTGTTGGAATGACGATTATGGTTCCGACACAGTTCAGGCTGTTGGTTTTTAATGTCTAGAGTGATTTTTGCTCAGCTGTAATAAGGGGTGTTCAGTTTTCGAATATGACTCGAAAAAATCTAAATTCGATTCGAATTTTCATATTCGAAGTCGATTCGATTCGTAGTATAATATCGAATTTCGAATCAAATTTAAATTATTTATATATTTTTATTTTATATACAAAAGTAGTTACTATAAAATTAGGCTTTTTAATTAGGTGGTTTAATTTATAAAAACTGAAAGACTATTACACAAATGCCAATTTAATTATAAAATACCCATAATTTTAACACTTTTAAATACGCTAAACCTAAACACTCACAACAAAAGCGTAAATCACGAAGCTCAAAAAATTGATCATTTTATATATTGATTTTTTATAATATTTTGATTACTTGTCACTTTATGTTTTTTTATATGTTATCACTGGCATTATATATTGATTTTTTATCATTTTATTAGTTTAAATAATATCTCTAATATTACAACTTAGATGTTGGTTATTTGATATTGGATGTTTAAGGCTTTGATTATTTGATATTTTGAATATATAAAGATAGCAAGTATAAACAATTTTTTAATTAAATTCAAATCAAACCAATTCGAATTCTAATCGAATTAGAATCGATATCGGATCGAATTGGAATCCTGAATTCGAATAGAATCGAATTTCGAATTTGAGAATGAATTCAAACTTCGAATTCGAATTGGATTTTTCGAATTGATTTCGAATTCGAATGCTCTTAAAAAATTCGAAATTCGAAATCATTCGATTCGAAATATTCGAGTTATTCGAAATTCGATTCGATGAACACCCCTAGCTGTAATCAATTAGAAGGATATTCAACTAAAATTTAGAGGCATTAAAAAATCAGTAGGACATATATGATACTTTGATTATTGTAGTTGGTTATATATGGTAATTAAAAACTAGAACCATTTTAGCAAGAAGCGAGACATTACTGAGTATGTTTGTTTTAATAGGATATATATGATATTTAAAAATTTGTTTTGAACATTTGATATTTATCAAGTCTTGTTGGGATGTATATGATATTTACAATTTGGTTTGGATATGTTTGATATTTACCAAGTTTGTGGGGATATGCATGAAACAAACCGTCGTTTGTATATGCAGGACCGGTCTCTTGATTTTCATGCTTTATGCGCACTTTATGCGGTCACTGGTACTCATCTTTTTTATTTCATAGTTTATATGATAATATGCGAGGAAAATTTAATTGTAAAATATTAAAAGTGGATAATTTGATGCCAAATTGTTGGTATTTTTGTGCTTGTGTTGCTAGATATAGCATTAGTCACATCTTTACGAGACGGAATGAATCTTGTCAGTTACGAGTTTGTTGCATGCCAAGATGCTAAAAGAGGAGTGCTCATTTTGAGTGAGGTAATTATTTATCACTACCTTTATTAATTATAATTAAGCTTTAATTTCAAATAAAAAGATTCAAGATATATTTATTTTTATTTTTAAATAAAATTTCTTGTGGTACTTGAAGTTTGCTGGTGCTGCACAATCACTGGGTGCAGGGGCCATTCTTGTTAACCCTTGGAATATAACCGAAGTTGCAGCTTCCATAGGCGAAGCTTTGAATATGTCGGCAGAAGAACGAGAAAAACGTCATTTGCATAATTTTTTGCATGTCACAACCCACACTGCTCAAGAATGGGCAGAAACTTTTGTAAGGTATTTTTCTCACATTAAAAAAAAAAAAAGAATTCGGTAAAAATAAATGAATTTACAAAGTATACAAACATACCCATTATAATCACAACCCACTCGTGCATGTGATTATAAATAATCACATTCGCACTTGTTCGAGTTGTACGCTGTGTTCACCAAATATGGTGGGAGAGAAAGAAAAGCAGTTATGTAGTGAATGTGACCGCGTTATGTATTACATGTAAAAGTTAGATACATGTTTATGCAGTTCTCACAGTATTTTTCGTAAAGTTGGATCCTCATTGAACCGTTTAATATTTTTGAACTTCATGTAGCGAACTGAATGATACTGTCGTTGAAGCACAACAAAGGATTAGACAAGTTCCGCCACATCTTCCAGTTGAAGATGCCATCGAGCGTTATTTGCAGTCAACTAATCGACTTCTTATACTGGCAAGTAAATGAAATAAATTTAACTGAATATAATTACATGCTATTATATTAAGATACTTGATTATTTTAACCAAGGTTTGCTATAAAATATTTTAGTGGAATATCTTATAAGTAAAAACTTTGGCATTTGGAACATTCATATTTTGACTACAGGGATTCAATGCTACGTTGACCGAACCAGTTGATACGCCTGATAGACGTGGGGGTGATCAAATAAGAGAAATGGATCTTAAATTACACCCGGATTTGAAAGAACCTTTAAAAAAGCTTTGTAGTGATCCAAAAACCACCATTGTTGTCCTCAGTGGTAGTGACAGAACTGTATTGGATGAGGTATGTCATCTTTCTTGACGGAAAAACAAGTGGAGTGGATAACGGGTCAAAACGTGTGTGTCAAAACTAGCACTTTTCTATGTTTGACCTGAATTGAGCTGTTCCATATGAATGCATTGAACTCTTTTTAATTAGCACGTATGGATTTTCCCAGAACTTTGGAGAGTACAACATGTGGTTAGCAGCCGAAAATGGAATGTTTTTACGTTCCACAAGCGGTGACTGGATGACAACGATGCCTGAACATTCAAATATGGAATGGGTCGATAGCGTTAAGGTAACCATGAATAAGGTTTAAGTTTTGTCTTTCGGTTGTGTCTTTTGCGGTCTCTAAATCTTTAAAAACATAAATTTTCACAGCATGTTTTCGAGTATTTCACTGAGCGCACGCCTCGCTCTCATTTTGAGCTTCGTGAGACGTCACTCGTTTGGAACTACAAGTATGCAGGTATGTACATGTTCGCACACACATACATGAGCACACATTCAAGAAAGGTTCATTTAAGAACTCAAAATTCTATAAGAACTCTTTTTTACACGTGTAAATATGTGTAAAAAAGAGTTCTCATAAAAAATATACAACTTTTAATTTTGTAAGATCTGTGAGAACTGTTTTACATTTGTGTAAAACAGAGTTCTCATAATTCTTAAAAAAAAAGTTTTCATTTGATTCTTCTCCTATATACACATATAGATAACCCTTTTCTTGTGTTTTGTTGTGTGTGATTATATGCTTACGAATGCAGATGTGGAGTTTGGGAGGCTGCAAGCTCGAGACATGTTGCAGCACCTTTGGACGGGCCCGATATCTAATGCGTCGGTTGATGTTGTACAAGGAAGCCGATCTGTTGAGGTTCGAGCCGTCGGGGTTACAAAGGTGCCTGTTTCATTTTGGTGGTTTCCGATTTCCACATCAACGTCGGTTCGTGGATAACTAATTAAACATTTTCTTTTGTGAAAACAGGGTGTTACAATTGCTCGTATATTAGGAGAGATAGTTCATAGTAAATCTATTTCAGCACCAATTGATTATGTCTTATGCATTGGTCATTCTCTTGGAAAGGTATGTACTCTTAGTACCTTAACTATATTTATACGCGATTAGTTGTTGGTAACGGGCCGAAACATGTTTGGGTCAAAAAGGATATTTAGAAAACAGGTCAGAAGGAGTTCGGTCATGTTAAAAACAATTATTATAAAACAGACAAAAATAGCCTTAGTTTATTTATTTATTTATTTTTGCATGAAGATATGCATGTTCCGCAAGCATTAATATATCATATTTACAGGACGAAGATTTATACACATTTTTTGAGCCAGACCTTCTTCCAGATGGCATTGGCATCACAAGACCGAAGCTAAATGATGCAACAAAGCCATCTGGAGACCGAAGGTTTGGAAAATGCGGGTCAAAGTGGTCTCAGAAACAAACACACCAAAGCCATAATGAAAATAAGAGAAATAGCAACAATAATGGTGTTGGGAATGGTGGGAGACGATCATCATCATCCCCACATAAAATAACATGGAACGTACTTGATCTGAAAGGAGAGAATTATTTTTCGTGTGCGGTTGGACGGATTCGCACAAATGCTCGGTATTTACTCTCGACATCTGACGATGTGGTCTCGTTTTTGACAGATCTGTCTAGAGCATCATGAAAACGTAACGTGTGAGAATATTATTTTGTTATAAGTAGGGATTATGTAATCATGTAACATAGATTTGTATTTGAGATAACTTAAATCGCATTGGTATAAATATACCAAGTCTAAAACTAAATCTTATTCTACCATGACAAATAACAAGCAACTTAGGAGCACATGTATTTCTTATTTTCTTTGCTTTTAAAGTTTTGTTTCCCATATTTTTTTTTCTTTAATTTAATAATAAGATTAAAATAATACATTTCTAAATATTGAATATAAATTTAATTATAATTTTATAAGAAATCAAATAATTATTAATTATTAATTATTATATGATTAGCTAAATTAAATTTTGAAATCAAAATGGATTTAGAACTTAACACAACAAAATCGATTGAGATTTTTTATTTTATGTAGTATATAATTATTATTTAAAAAAAACGAGATATGAATTATTGAATAATAAGAGCTTTTTTCTTTTTTTTTGAACACCAAACGCCCGGTTACCCAGGATTACTATGGCAAATAGATCACCCTTCCGCCCGAATAATTTCGTAAAAAATATCATATTTATATGAACTGATTCGATTATTTTCTTGAATAAATGTTTAATTTTTTATCTAACCCATGTAACTTTGAATCAGATCTAATATACTCTTTAGAAAATAACTAACTCACGCGTTTTTGAGTGACAATTCTAACTTTTTAAAGTTTATTTTCTTCTCACTTCTTTTCATTCGTAACATTATTGGTTTTTACTTATAAGTAAAATCAATTTCAAGCATCAATATCTCAAACGACTTTGTAAATTCGAATCAAACTAAGCAACTCAATTTGTAAACGAACTGAGTTGAGCAACCTTAGTTCAATTTTATTTGCTTCATAAACAATTAGGCCTGTAAATGTACCGAATAGTTTGTGAACAGTTCATGAACTATTTGGCAAGGAGTTCGTTTATGTTTGTTTATTTAATAAATGAACGAACACAGACTTAAAATTTGTGTTCGTTTAATTAAATGAATGAACATGAACACACCAAGTGTTCGCTTATTTATGTTCAAGAGCTGTCCGGTTATGTTCGTTTATTTATGTTTGTTTATTTTGTGTTCATTAATGTTCTTTTATGTTCGTTAACTATGTAATGTTAGTTTATGTTCGATAAACTATCTAATTTACGAATGATGTGTATTTATATTTAAAAGACTTGTCGTTTGTGTTCGTTTATGCTTGCTCAATTGTGATCGTTTATGTTGGTCTAATAGTGTTCATGTTTGTTTATGATTGTTCATTAGTGTTAAATAATGTTCTTTTATATTTGTTCGTTTATTTTGGTTCGATTGTATTCATTTATGTTCATGAACAGCTCATTTAATTTATTAATGAACGAACACAAACTAACATGAACATATTCATTTTCTTAATAAACGAACACGAACACAAAATTCATGTTAGTTAATGTGTTCATGTTCGTGTTTGTTCAGTTCGTTTACAGGCCCATAAACAACCCTACATGCCGGTAGATAGGTTATGCACTTATGCATGCATGATAAGGAAACTAAAAAGGAATCCATATACTTGGTCATTGTGACAATCCGATATTTTCGAATTAACCTCGTTAACCCTCGTAGGCCCAATTGTATGTTATGAGGCCCAATTGAATAGAAGTAGGCCCAATGAGGCCCAAAGTAGGCCCAATTGTAAATATGAGGTCCAAGGTAGGCCCAATTGTATTTAGGAGGCCCAAAAGGATTAATCTAGTCCAACAATGTTCTAAGTAGCCCAATTAGTGACAATTCGGGAATTTTGTTTAACTTTGTTAATCAAAAGTTAAGGAAATCATAGGAAACTAAATTTGAAGTATTGGAAATAATCTAAGCATGTTCTAGATACTAGAAATTACAAGTATTAAACTTGTAATCACCTAAAAAATGAGCAATTTTGACTTTTAGGTCAAAATTCGTTTATAGAATTTGGGGAAATTCGAAATTTTTCTTAAACCGTTGAAATTAATCGAATTAAAGCTTCAATTAACTTGCAATGATGATGATAATCAGTTATTCACAGTTATTAACCTCATAATTGTCGAATTTAAGCGATCATTAACTTCAAAAATGGTAACCGAAGTCGGTTGAAGTCGAATGCATATAATGCGATAGCAATTCATCAAATTGATATCATATAAACCCAAATCGGCATCATTAGGCTATTTCACACACTAGAATTCGAGATCAGAAGCAGTGAATAGAAGATTTGATCGGGACCTAGGCCGAACACCACCCTCGAGTTGAACTATACCAATCGGGCGTCAGAACAGGTAATTCTCGACATCTACTACACCTAAAGGAGCCGAATAAGGTTGATCCTAAGTCAATTTAGGCTTTTAACATCGAATTGTAGGAACACTGATAACTAGGGTTCATATAAATACGGTTTTGGGGGTTTTGATCGAGATGGATTCTAAAATCTAATTAAATATCACCACTAGTTTCAGAAAGCTTCGACTAAACTAATCCATGTGTCAATTGCATGAAATAAACACGAATCGATTGAATTCGATTTCTAGGGTTCTTGAAGTAAAAAGATTTGGGGGTTTTGAGTCGAACGGGTTTAGAAATAAAATTGATGGTTACAGAAAGTTTTGTGAAGTTGTAAGGAATGAAAAACCCATGCTAATTCCATATAACAAATGTGAATTAAATGATTTTGATTATTAGGGCTTATGTTAAGAAACGAATTGGGGATTTCAAGTTGATAGAGCTTAACATTCAAATTAAACCTTTCAGAAGGTTTTGAAAATCAGTTTTTATGAAAACTCTATAATCTTACAGTTTGTTATAACCGAATTTGATCAAATTGTGATGTGGTTTATGGCATCCACGTTCGAACCATGATAGGTGTATTAAACCATACGATTTTTTACACAATAATTGAATTAAAACTTACCCTGAACTCGTCAGTGAACATTGAATCGAAACCCCATGGTCATGGGTTCGATTGGGGTTGAATCGTGGGTCAATTTCAAACCCAAGTGGTTCGGTTATAACCACAAGAAGGGAACCGGGGTTTTGTTGGTTAAAAGAATTTAAAAGGAAGGCTGTTAATGAAATCAGAACCAGACAAGATGGTAGAGTATGTGTGGGTTGAATGGGTGGTCGCAGGTTCGAACCTTACTTGGACCGGTTTTGTGAAAAATACCATTTTTGGTATTCTTGCAATAACTTTCGCATACGGACTCCGATTTAACCCGTTCAAGTTGCGTTGGAACCGTAACGAGAATACGAACACTTTGAAATAATAAAATTTATATTTTAGACCGAAAATGAAATCGCGTATAATTACGCTTATAAAATCATAAGCGATTGTATGATTTTATTAAACGATTTTAAGGTTACGCGTACATACGTATGCACATTTTTAACATACGTGTGTTGACACGTATGTAATTTCAAGCACAAAACGATGTCCTGAATAACACTAGGTTATTGATAAAACACAGGTTCTTCGTAAGAGGACTTTATACGCGAGTTCATGTGTTTGATCATTCTGCATCAATCAAAGGTGCGTACACGGCCCCTTTCTTATTTTAAACTGTTTTGGGGGAGAAAACATGTGCAACAAACATTTTAGATACATATCACTTGCATGAGTTAGCTGTTTACATTATGTGACAACATAGCATTTAAAAGTCCTTACACTTCGAACCGTTTAGTTTGCCGTAGCGCAAAGCGTGGTAGTTGGAAATAGATCTATTAGGTTTGACAAACCTCACTTGGTAGATGGGATCTACGCAGGTGTTTGACTGACCAAACAATCATTTACTATTGTTTGTGCTAGACAATAGTGGCAAGGCAAAACATGCGATAGCATGCACTAGTCAGCTTCGGTGTCGACCACTTATGTAAATAGTATATATGACTAGCTATCATGACTATGCAATGTGTGATTATGTTATCTGCAAACTTTATATTCAAACTGTGGTTTCAACATTTGTGAATGCTTAAACCTGTGTAATGCACCAACCTTTGTGTTGACTTGATTTACATGTTTTCTCAGGACGCTAAGGTGCACAAGAAAGCAGGCATGGACTAGGAGATTGAGTCGCATGCAAGTCTTACATTATAATTATTTGGTTTTGAACATTTGAAAACCTTGCATTGTAATTTACATTTTACAACTGTTATTGTTTTAAAACGCTTCCGCAAACTTTGAAAACTTTGATGTTACAGATTTAGACCAAAGTATGTTTTGAAATTCATATAGAGGTCTTCGTTATGTCTAATGATCTGAGATCCTGGTTTGTCACGTTCTCAAACGGTATGATTCCGTTAGTTGAAAATTGGGGGTGTGACAGATTGGTATCAGAGACATTGGTTATAGCGAACTAGGTTTGCATTTGTAGACTTAGACTATAACTGTTAGACATTAGACAGGCATGTTTACACATATCACTTAGAAATTACATATGGCATTATGTAATAGACTTGCTTACACATTCCATGGCACTGCACTTACATATGGTATTATGTAACAGGCATGGCATCTTCATCATACATATACATTGATGATTCTGAGGATGAGGAACCGATAGTTCCAGCACCACCATCATCACCAGCACCACCTATTCCATCTCCTCCACCATCTGAGAGAGATGATTCAGACCCAGATGAGGACCCGGAGGAGGACCCGGATGAGGATCCGGAGGAGGAGCCAGCTGAGGGTACTCAGGAGATTCCTGCTGAGGGACCTTCTGCTCATCCACCACCTGCATTGGATATTCCTGAGCCTAAAAGGCAACGGACTGATTCTGAGGAGATTGCCAAACTACGTGAGGATTTATACTGGGCAAATGATAGGATTGAATACAATGTTCGAGAACTCTGGGATGCTAACGAAAGACAAGATAACATTGCCCACCTGGTTAATGAGATGCGAGATGAGATCATCCATTTGACTGATCTTCTTCAAGCTTCTGAGGACCGAGCTGAGATTCTGGAAGGCAGACTTGAAGCCTTAGAAGACTTGGTGGTCTCGGAGAATGAGGATGAAGAGGATGAAGAGGAGGAAGGGGAGGAACCAGCACCAGCTGTTGATTCTGATCCTGAATCCACTATTGAGGATGATTGATTTTCTTTATTCTGTTTAAACTTATTAGGGGCGGGTTGTGTCCTTACATTAGAAGTTTGAAAACTTATGTTTGATTTTGAAAGTATTGTATTCAAATCAGATTATTATCTATTGAAAGCTATTATTTACTGACAACAGTTGTGTTGATTTCTACATTACATGGTTGTTGTTTGTTGTATTGTTACACATGTCACATTGGACTTTGATAACACTCTACCATTTCTTTTAACTAGGAAGATAATGGCTGAGGGGAACGTTCACATGACAGTTGCTGAGCTCAATGAGCTGATTAATAACAGGGTCGCGGAGGCTATCGCGAACTACGCTCAGACACACAATACAGGGCCACATGGTCCAGCAGGGGGATTGGTAAATCCACCGGTGTGCACGTTCAAAATGTTCTTGGACTGTAAGCCACATAATTTCAAAGGATCGGAGGGGGCCATTGGACTCCTTCGATGGATTGAGAAGGCTGAATCAGTGTTTGAAATGTGCAACTGCCTTGAGGAGAATAAAGTAAAGTATGCTACGGGAACGTTGGAGGGTCCAGCATTGACCTGGTGGAACTCCAATGTTCAAACTTTGGGATTTTGTGAGGCTAATGCCTTGACTTGGAATGGTTTCAAGACTTTAATGCAGGAGGAGTACTGCCCTCGCAGTGAGATGCGGAAACTGGAGGAGGAGTATTGGCACCTCAAGATGGAGGGGTCAAACATCGAGGAGTACACGACTCGATCACATGAACTAGCCAGACTTCTACCCCACATGGCTACTGTGACACCCCACAAATTCCAGGTCAGCATTTATTTTATTTTAATAATAATGTGTATTATTATTTCATACGTGGCACTAGAATAATTATATTTAAGTGTGACAAGTGGCACAACGGACCAAACACGCCGATAATTCGAGAAATTATCGCACAGAACTTGCACGTGTCTTGAATGACGAACGTTGGTGAACGGATCGAACCACAGTACACATACACTGCACAACTAGGTTCCAGAGGACCTAATTTAGTAGAACAACGCTTAAGTGTCGAGAAATGATGATCGTATTCGAGAAATACGCGAAAATCGGTTCGAAACAACAAAACTAAGCTTATTGGGCTACTCAGGAACCCATCGCGGTACGCGATGGCCCAACAGGAGTTCCTGTCGCGGTACGCGACAGACATCGCGAAGAGTTGACTCCCGGATTCCTTCGCGTAGCGCGAAGAATCTTTTTGGCCTCTCGTCGCGGTACGCGACGGGTGTCAGACGACAAATCTTTATAAAACCAAGACCATTATGCCTACTCTACCAATTCTCATCATTTCTTTCGACCCAACACGCCAAACCTCGGCTAATCTCCGCCATTTGCACCTGTAACCTTCATTTGGAAACCATAGAAGCCATTCTTGGAGCTCGAGAACCACAAGGAAGCTTTGGGGGAAGGTTGGAAGACGTTGCTAGAGCGTTCACATCATCTTCCTCACCTTGTAGCTGCACAAGTTTGATAGTCCAGAAGCTCCAGGAGCTGTTGAGTCTCTATCTCGAACTTCTAGGACTTCCTAAGGTAGTTCCTATGGCTAAAACACTCTCTTACACATCAATACACACACATGCATGGGTAAAACCCACATGCAAGCACAAATCACCCACATGCACGAATTTATTTTCTGGGTTTGTTGATTTCACAATGTTTCTTGATGATCTAAGATGACTAGATTGAGTTTTGTGATGATCTATGATGATGGGTATTGTTAGAACTCATGATTGGTATGCAAAATATTGAAAAATGGCCATGCATGTATGATCCAAAAATGTGGGGATGATTTTGAGTTTGTTGGTATATTTATTGATGATATTGGGAGGTGATTTCATAGTTAGATTTGATTAAAATGATGAAAATGATAAGTTTTGATGAACTTGCTATTAATAGAAACTTTTATCTATGAAATGGTGATTTGGTGACAATGATGATCATGCATGTATATGAGAATGTTGTTTTAATGTATTTAGAATGATATTGATGACTAGAATACGATTTAGAGGTTGACTATAGTCATTTTGACATAGTTACCATATTTAGTAACTTTTGTTGATGAAATATTGCTAAGTGATGAGTTAGGTTATGTTGACATGTTTAAATGATGTTAGATGGATTATTTTGATGATTTGTAACATGAAAATAAGTTTAGAAATGCTTAAATGGTTATTTTATGCTAAAACAACAAAGTTACTATTTATAGTAACTTTATTTTTACAAAAGCCAATTTATAAACATGTTGTATGATTTATGCATGCTAAGTGATTTAAAATGTTGTAATATGATGATTGGATGCTAAGTTAGATGGTTTCCGATATCACGTACGCTAAAATGGGAACTTTCCATTTTAGGAAACTTTTACGTGCTAACATGTTATCAACGACTTATGTGAATTCATATGATGATGCGCTATGTGTTAACATGATCACATAGGACAAATGAGCATGCTAGAACTATAAAATCAATATGCTTTGTGAACTTCCCATAAATGGAAACTTACTATAAATAGTAAGTTGTCCATAGACGAGACTTGCATGTTTTGCACCCGACGAGCACTTACACGAATGTTACACGATACACAACCGACACACGATTCACCAACGGGTCGTTAGGTCAAACACGATCAACACGACCAACACGGTCAACCACGGTCAACGCGACCCACATAACAACCAGGAGTTGTTTAGACATGAATACGGTCCTGTGAGACCCACACAATTATGATCACAAACTTATAACACCTATGTGATATAGGTAACTACTAGCCAGCGAGCTACTCCGTTCTCGTAAGAACGCACTCAAGCAGACTCAGGTGAGTTTACAGCCCCACTTTTACTCATTAAATGTTTTACAAATCTTTTGGGGTGAGAATGCTATGCAACTGCTTTAGATATATGACTGGTATGTCACAAAATTATTTTGAGTGTACTATTATCGCATCAAGACCTCTCTACCCTTACCGTTAGTTGTGTACAAACGAGTCGTTATTACGTAGTACTACTGGGTTTGACCAACCCCACTCGGCAACAACGTTGACTGCGGTCATAACGAGTGTAATATCGATGTTGATGTCGGGTTCAGCGATGACCCGCAGAGGCAAATGGGAACAGTCGAATTTCGGTAAGATGACATGACACACTCTACGGATCGTAGATCCAACAAAACTATTTAACATACTCAGTATATATGACTGTTTTCTGCTTTCAAATACTTAAACCTGTGAACTCACCAACTTTATAGTTGACACTTTTTCGCATGTATTCTCAGGTAACTAGTGGACTGCAAGCTAGGATGCGCACAAGGATACATTAAGGAGTCTGACTTGCATATAGACTCTTGTCCTAGGCTTTTGTTTGCATTGATTGATTTGAAACAATTTAAAACAATGTAGTGTCTGATACACTTTATTATCCGCTGCAACAATTTATACTTCCGCTGATTAACATTTGCATTTCCGCTGTTTATATATTAAACCTGTGTTGTTTTTACAAAACTGTTTGTTTGTGTAACTCATATAGAGTCGTTCTATATGACCATGAGCTGTGATCCTGGCCACGTCACACCCACGTGGACTAACACCACGAGTGGGAATTTGGGGGTGTGACAGACTGGTATCAGAGCCTTGGTTATAGAGAACTAGGTTTGCATGTAGTGAACTTAGACTATAGCCACTGCTCTACATTAGACACTACACTAGTTTCACACAACACATTATGTGCTTAACTTAACAACATGCTTTGTGATTTGATCTGACTCTTACGATCATGCCTCGGGCACCCTTAGTGGGCGTTAACACTCAACTACACTTGCGACCTGTGCAAGGGGATTAGAGAAAAGGCGAACTCAAGACCGAAGGGAAACTCTTCTATGCTATGAAGAAGACCCCTATGGCACAATCCAACTCAAATCGAACGCCTTTTCCAACCTCTTTCTTGAGTGTAAACCCAGTCAAAAGACGCATGTTTATGGATTGTAGCCTTGGTATCGACACTCAGGAAGCAAAACTTCGAACCCGAGATTGTTAAGTAGCTCGAGATTGAATGAACTAGAATGACTGTGTAAGATAAATTGACGATTATGGTGGCCAACGTAATCGTGAATTTATAGGTACATACGAATTCTGGCAAGTTCAATTGATAAGCTACAACCAGCTGGGAAACTGTATAGTACACCTCTGGAAGTGGAGATTCGAGCTCCGCTGTTTCCACCGAGTAGTTTATTTCTTTACTATATGAAGTATTGTACTATTGTTAGAACCGAGATGAGCGAGTTGTGCTCATACAAATCATTTTGGTAGTAGTAATCTCGTCAAACCTATGATCCTACTTTTGAAATGGTACCTTAAACTTATGATATATTTGCTCCCTACACATGCTTACACGCAATAACTCTAACAGTGAGTAATACAATATCTGTTGTATATAGATACCAACAAATGGATGGTCAAGGAACGTATGTGCGCACCAACAACCCGTCAATCGATTCTGCGACTGTCGAGGCCATGGTAGAACAACTGGTTAACAAGGCCATTACGGATTACGAGGCTGCATGCTTAAACAGTGAGACAGGAAGTGAGACTCACAACAACAGCTCAAGAGAATGCACCTTCAAAACTTTCCTCAGCTACCATCCTCAACCATACACGGGATCAGAAGGAGCGGTAGGACTGCTCCAATGGGTTAAGAGGGTCGAATCAATCTTCCACATGTGCCAGTGTTCTGAAGAAGACAAAGTGAAATTTGCTACCGGGACTCTAGAAGGACAAGCCCTCACTTGGTGGAATTCGCATGTCCAGACACTGAGTCTGGGGACTGCTAACTCAATTCCCTGGGAAAACTTCGTTAAAATGTTGAAGGAAGAATACCATCCACAGAACGAAACCAAGGAACTGGAGCGGTTTTGGAATCACAAAATGGAAGGATCTGAAATCGAACAATACACCACTCGATTTCACGAATGGTGTAAACAATACCCAGAAATGGTGACTCCGGACTACAGAAAGATCGATCCATACGTTAGTGGATTACCTAAACAAATCCGAAGCCTGATTACCGCAACAGACCCCACACTCATTCAACCCACTATTTGTTTGGCTTATCATCTGACTAACCAAGCGGTAGCAGAGGGTAAGCTACCCAAGAAGGGTGAACACCTGAAGCCTCAGGATCGCAAGCGCAAGTGGGAGCCTAGTCACAACCAAACTCCCTCTTCCCAACAAATGCAACTCCATAACCGGTCAGCGACAACTAGCGACTGTACTGCTACGCCATCCAGTACCAAGGGCAAGAATGCCTACCAAGGGAAATACCCTAAGTGCAAAAGATGCCCATATCATCACAACGGCCAGTGTGAACGCTATCGATGTCGGAAATGCGGAAGAAACGGTCACATGGCCAGGGAGTGTAGAAGCAATCCAGTTGGTAGCAAAGACAACCAGAAAGTCGTTAAAGGATGTTATAAGTGTGGCAAGCCTGGGCATTGGTGCAGGGATTGCCCACAGCTGAAGGAAAAAGAAAGCGTGACAATGACTCCTGCAATTGTAAATGACTCCAAAGAAGCAAAAGATGATCCTATCATTGTGACTGGTACGTTCCTTTTTACATAATGCCTATGCTAGTATGTAATGTGATATTGGTGCTAAGAGTAGCCTGATGCTTAGCGAATTTAGTAAAATGCTTAACACTACCCCAACATCCTTAGACTGTAAGAGTTAGCCGACTGTAAGCTGATTGAGACACAACCCATTTTCAAAGGATACGCCTTGGTGTTGACGGGTCACGAATTTGAGGTCGACCAAATTTCAGTAAGTCCCGAAAACTTTGATGCAGTGGTGGGGACAGACTAGTAACTACAGACCAAGCAGAGAGTGTGTGCAATAAGAAGATAGATCAATGTTACGTTGTCAAAGGGTAATCAGATCCCTATTCAGAGAGAACGACGGAGAATAACGCGAAACACCACGTCATAGGCTAGCAAGTACCTACAGAAAGGATACTCAACGATATTAGTTCGTATCACGAGACAAACATAGAAGGAAAGAAAAATGGTAGATATTGAAGTTGTTTGTAATTTTCTAGAAGATCTACCTGGACTACCCCAAAGAGACAAGTGGAGTTTCGGATAGAACTCACACCGTGAGCCGCACTAACCGTCAAAGCGCCATACCAATTGGTCCAACTAAGATGCAAGAAACTGACTAATCAATTGCAAGAGTTGTTAGACGAAGAATTAACCAGACCAAGATTATCAACACGAGGAGCACCAGTCCTGCTTGTGAGAAAGAAAGACAGGTCTTCCCAAATGTGTATCGACTACCGAGAGTCAAGCAAGGTGACAAACAGGAATTGATACTATTACCACGAATGGACGATTTGTTAGACTAGTTGTAAGGGTCAAGCTATTACCCGAAGATCGTTTTGAGTTCCGATTACCATCAAACGAGGATACAAGAAAAAGGACATTCCTAAGACGATCCTTAGGACGCAAGATTGACATTACGAATGTTTGGTCATACCCTTCGGACTGACCAACGCACCGGCAGTATTCATGGATCTCATGAATCGGGTGTGTAAGCCGTATCTGGACAAATTCGTAATCATGTTCCTAGATGATACCCTGATGTACTCCAAGACCCAAGAAGAAACATGCCGACCACTTAAAAGCGTGTCTTGGAACTACTGAAGAGGGAACAACAATACGCAAAGTTTCCAAATGCGATATTTGGATTCGCGAAGTCCATGTTTCTTGGACACGTAGTAAACGCAAAAGGAATACACGTAGATCCAGCCAAGGTCGAGGCCATTAAGAACTGGACAGCACCAAAGACTTCGACTGAGGTGCGACAGTTTCTGGGATTGGCCGGGTACTGCAGGCGATCTATTGAGGGATCCTCGAAGATCGCACAATCATTGACTTCCCTTACGCACAAAGACAAGAAATCCGAATGGGGAGAGAAACAAGAAGCTGCTTTCGACTTGTTGAAGCAGAAATTGTGCAATGCACCTATTCTATCACTACCGAACGGGTGCGAAGACTTTGTAGTTTATTGCGACGCGTCAAAACAAGGACTCGGTTGTGTATTGAAGCAACGCGAGAAGGTGATAGCTTATGCGTCACGACAATTGAAAGTGCACGAAAAGAACTACACGTCTCATAACTTGGAATTGGGAGCCGTAGTGTTCGCACGGAGGATCTAGTGACACTACCTATCCGACACGACATGCACGATATTCATCAATCATAAGAGACTGCAACACACCTTCGACCAGAAGGGACTGAACATGAGACAACTCAGATGGGACTAGTTGATAGGCAATTGTGATTGTGCTATCAAATACCACACTGGAAAAACTAACGTAGTAGCCGACGCGATGAGCCGGAAAGAAACAACCCAAAAACGTACGTGCACTACAACTTACGATTCACTCAAAGCTACCCAATCAGAATCCGAACCGCACAACAGGAAGCTCTGAAGGTCGAGGACCTCACTCATTTATCCCTGCGTGACACGGATAAACAGATGGAGGCGAAGGCCGACGTAACCTACTATCTTATGGATCGGAACTGGATTCCACACTACGGAGGACTGAGGGGCTTAGTGATTAATGAAGCCCGAAGGAGCCGACATTCTTTACATCCGGTCTCTGACAGAATGTACCATGACCTAAAGACGACCCATCGGTGGCCGAGCGTGAAGGCAGAATTAACAACTTACGTGGGTAGGTGTTTAACGTGCCCAAAGGTTAAGATTGAATACCAGAATCCATAAAGGCTATTTCAACAACCCAAGATACCAACGTGGAAATGGGAGTAAATTCCTATGGACTTAATAACTAAACTGCCCAGGACGGCAAGTGGTTGCGATACTATTTGAATAATCGTTGAACGACTAACGAAGCCTGCACACTCACTACCCATCAAGGAGACCGACTAACTAGAAGAACAGGATCGAATTTACCTGAAGGAAGTGGCCACTCGACGTGAAGTGCCAATCTTGATCATCTCTAACCGCGACAACGGATTTACGTCACATTTCTGAAAATCCTATCATCAGACATTGGGCACAAGATTTGGGTATGAGAACCGTTAACATCCGCAAACTGATGGGCAGAGCGAACGAACTATACAGAGATTGGAAAACGCACTTCGAGCATGTGTCAATGACTATGACAATAGCTGGAAGACTCGCTTACCGTTAGTTAAGTCCTCGTACAACAATACTCATCACACGAGTATGCAAGCTGCAACGTTCAAAGCACTCTAGAGACGTAAGTTTCGATCATTCGTTTGTAGGGCGGAAGTTGTGAAAGCCAACTGACAAGCCTCGAACTTGTGTACAAAACGACCAAGAAAATCGCGCAATTACGTAACAAAATGGCAGCAGCTCGAGACCGACAAAAGAGCTATGCCGACAAGAGACGCAAACCTTTGGAATTCCAAATGGGAGACCGAGTACTTCTTAAAGTCTCGCTTTGGAAGGGGGTGATTCGATTCGGGAAACTGGGAAAGCTAAACCCTCGTTACATTTGTCCATTCGAGATCACAAAACGAATAGGCCCCGTGACCTACGAACTACAGCTACCGCAAGAATTGAATAGTGTACACAACGTGTTTCACGTTTCACATCTCAAGAAATGTTTATCAAACGAAACGCTCGCAATTCCTTTAGAGGAAATCCAGATTGACGAACAACTGCACTACGTTGAGGAACCGGGGGAAATCATGGACCGGGAAATCAAGAAGTTGAAACTTATTAAGATACCCATTGTGAAAGTCCAATGGAACTCACGGCGAGGGCCTGAATACACAGGGAAACGATAGGACCAAATGATGGGAAATATCTTCACTTGTTCACAAACTAGCCAAACACCGACAACACGAACTGAATTTCGGGACGAAATTCCTATTAACTGGGGGATGATGTGACACCCCACAAATTCCAGGTCAGCATTTATTTTATTTTAATAATAATGTGTATTATTATTTCATACGTGGCACTAGAATAATTATATTTAAGTGTGACAAGTGGCACAACGGACCAAACACGCCGATAATTCGAGAAATTATCGCACAGAACTTGCACGTGTCTTGAATGACGAACGTTGGTGAACGGATCGAACCACAGTACACATACACTGCACAACTAGGTTCCAGAGGACCTAATTTAGTAGAACAACGCTTAAGTGTCGAGAAATGATGATCGTATTCGAGAAATACGCGAAAATCGGTTCGAAACAACAAAACTAAGCTTATTGGGCTACTCAGGAACCCATCGCGGTACGCGATGGCCCAACAGGAGTTCCTGTCGCGGTACGCGACAGACATCGCGAAGAGTTGACTCCCGGATTCCTTCGCGTAGCGCGAAGAATCTTTTTGGCCTCTCGTCGCGGTACGCGACGGGTGTCAGACGACAAATCTTTATAAAACCAAGACCATTATGCCTACTCTACCAATTCTCATCATTTCTTTCGACCCAACACGCCAAACCTCGGCTAATCTCCGCCATTTGCACCTGTAACCTTCATTTGGAAACCATAGAAGCCATTCTTGGAGCTCGAGAACCACAAGGAAGCTTTGGGGGAAGGTTGGAAGACGTTGCTAGAGCGTTCACATCATCTTCCTCACCTTGTAGCTGCACAAGTTTGATTTACATGTTTTCTCAGGACGCTAAGGTGCACAAGAAAGCAGGCATGGACTAGGAGATTGAGTCGCATGCAAGTCTTACATGATAATTATTTGGTTTTGAACATTTGAAAACCTTGCATTGTAATTTACATTTTACAACTGTTATTGTTTTAAAACGCTTCCGCAAACTTTGAAAACTTTGATGTTACAGATTTAGACCAAAGTATGTTTTGAAATTCATATAGAGGTCTTCGTTATGTCTAATGATCTGAGATCCTGGTTTGTCACGTTCTCAAACGGTATGATTCCGTTAGTTGAAAATTGGGGGTGTGACAGATTGGTATCAGAGACATTGGTTATAGCGAACTAGGTTTGCATTTGTAGACTTAGACTATAACTGTTAGACATTAGACAGGCATGTTTACACATATCACTTAGAAATTACATATGGCATTATGTAATAGACTTGCTTACACATTCCATGGCACTGCACTTACATATGGTATTATGTAACAGGCATGGCATCTTCATCATACATATACATTGATGATTCTGAGGATGAGGAGCCGATAGTTCCAGCACCACCATCATCACCAGCACCACCTATTCCATCTCCTCCACCATCTGAGAGAGATGATTCAGACCCAGATGAGGACCCGGAGGAGGACCCGGATGAGGATCCGGAGGAGGAGCCAGCTGAGAGTACTCAGGAGATTCCTGCTGAGGGACCTTCTGCTCATCCACCACCTGCATTGGATATTCCTGAGCCTAAAAGGCAACGGACTGATTCTGAGGAGATTGCCAAACTACGTGAGGATTTATACTGGGCAAATGATAGGATTGAATACAATGTTCGAGAACTCTGGGATGCTAACGAAAGACAAGATAACATTGCCCACCTGGTTAATGAGATGCGAGATGAGATCATCCATTTGACTGATCTTCTTCAAGCTTCTGAGGACCGAGCTGAGATTCTGGAAGGCAGACTTGAAGCCTTAGAAGACTTGGTGGTCTCGGAGAATGAGGATGAAGAGGATGAAGAGGAGGAAGGGGAGGAACCAGCACCAGCTGTTGATTCTGATCCTGAATCCACTATTGAGGATGATTGATTTTCTTTATTCTGTTTAAACTTATTAGGGGCGGGTTGTGTCCTTACATTAGAAGTTTGAAAACTTATGTTTGATTTTGAAAGTATTGTATTCAAATCAGATTATTATCTATTGAAAGCTATTATTTACTGACAACAGTTGTGTTGATTTCTACATTACATGGTTGTTGTTTGTTGTATTGTTACACATGTCACATTGGACTTTGATAACACTCTACCATTTCTTTTAACTAGGAAGATAATGGCTGAGGGGAACGTTCACATGACAGTTGCTGAGCTCAATGAGCTGATTAATAACAGGGTCGCGGAGGCTATCGCGAACTACGCTCAGACACACAATACAGGGCCACATGGTCCAGCAGGGGGATTGGTAAATCCACCGGTGTGCACGTTCAAAATGTTCTTGGACTGTAAGCCACATAATTTCAAAGGATCGGAGGGGGCCATTGGACTCCTTCGATGGATTGAGAAGGCTGAATCAGTGTTTGAAATGTGCAACTGCCTTGAGGAGAATAAAGTAAAGTATGCTACGGGAACGTTGGAGGGTCCAGCATTGACCTGGTGGAACTCCAATGTTCAAACTTTGGGATTTTGTGAGGCTAATGCCTTGACTTGGAATGGTTTCAAGACTTTAATGCAGGAGGAGTACTGCCCTCGCAGTGAGATGCGGAAACTGGAGGAGGAGTATTGGCACCTCAAGATGGAGGGGTCAAACATCGAGGAGTACACGACTCGATCACATGAACTAGCCAGACTTCTACCCCACATGGCTACTGTGACACCCCACAAATTCCAGGTCAGCATTTATTTTATTTTAATAATAATGTGTATTATTATTTCATACGTGGCACTAGAATAATTATATTTAAGTGTGACAAGTGGCACAACGGACCAAACACGCCGATAATTCGAGAAATTATCGCACAGAACTTGCACGTGTCTTGAATGACGAACGTTGGTGAACGGATCGAACCACAGTACACATACACTGCACAACTAGGTTCCAGAGGACCTAATTTAGTAGAACAACGCTTAAGTGTCGAGAAATGATGATCGTATTCGAGAAATACGCGAAAATCGGTTCGAAACAACAAAACTAAGCTTATTGGGCTACTCAGGAACCCATCGCGGTACGCGATGGCCCAACAGGAGTTCCTGTCGCGGTACGCGACAGACATCGCGAAGAGTTGACTCCCGGATTCCTTCGCGTAGCGCGAAGAATCTTTTTGGCCTCTCGTCGCGGTACGCGACGGGTGTCAGACGACAAATCTTTATAAAACCAAGACCATTATGCCTACTCTACCAATTCTCATCATTTCTTTCGACCCAACACGCCAAACCTCGGCTAATCTCCGCCATTTGCACCTGTAACCTTCATTTGGAAACCATAGAAGCCATTCTTGGAGCTCGAGAACCACAAGGAAGCTTTGGGGGAAGGTTGGAAGACGTTGCTAGAGCGTTCACATCATCTTCCTCACCTTGTAGCTGCACAAGTTTGATAGTCCAGAAGCTCCAGGAGCTGTTGAGTCTCTATCTCGAACTTCTAGGACTTCCTAAGGTAGTTCCTATGGCTAAAACACTCTCTTACACATCAATACACACACATGCATGGGTAAAACCCACATGCAAGCACAAATCACCCACATGCACGAATTTATTTTCTGGGTTTGTTGATTTCACAATGTTTCTTGATGATCTAAGATGACTAGATTGAGTTTTGTGATGATCTATGATGATGGGTATTGTTAGAACTCATGATTGGTATGCAAAATATTGAAAAATGGCCATGCATGTATGATCCAAAAATGTGGGGATGATTTTGAGTTTGTTGGTATATTTATTGATGATATTGGGAGGTGATTTCATAGTTAGATTTGATTAAAATGATGAAAATGATAAGTTTTGATGAACTTGCTATTAATAGAAACTTTTATCTATGAAATGGTGATTTAGTGACAATGATGATCATGCATGTATATGAGAATGTTGTTTTAATGTATTTAGAATGATATTGATGACTAGAATACGATTTAGAGGTTGACTATAGTCATTTTGACATAGTTACCATATTTAGTAACTTTTGTTGATGAAATATTGCTAAGTGATGAGTTAGGTTATGTTGACATGTTTAAATGATGTTAGATGGATTATTTTGATGATTTGTAACATGAAAATAAGTTTAGAAATGCTTAAATGGTTATTTTATGCTAAAACAACAAAGTTACTATTTATAGTAACTTTATTTTTACAAAAGCCAATTTATAAACATGTTGTATGATTTATGCATGCTAAGTGATTTAAAATGTTGTAATATGATGATTGGATGCTAAGTTAGATGGTTTCCGATATCACGTACGCTAAAATGGGAACTTTCCATTTTAGGAAACTTTTACGTGCTAACATGTTATCAACGACTTATGTGAATTCATATGATGATGCGCTATGTGTTAACATGATCACATAGGACAAATGAGCATGCTAGAACTATAAAATCAATATGCTTTGTGAACTTCCCATAAATGGAAACTTACTATAAATAGTAAGTTGTCCATAGACGAGACTTGCATGTTTTGCACCCGACGAGCACTTACACGAATGTTACACGATACACAACCGACACACGATTCACCAACGGGTCGTTAGGTCAAACACGATCAACACGACCAACACGGTCAACCACGGTCAACGCGACCCACATAACAACCAGGAGTTGTTTAGACATGAATACGGTCCTGTGAGACCCACACAATTATGATCACAAACTTATAACACCTATGTGATATAGGTAACTACTAGCCAGCGAGCTACTCCGTTCTCGTAAGAACGCACTCAAGCAGACTCAGGTGAGTTTACAGCCCCACTTTTACTCATTAAATGTTTTACAAATCTTTTGGGGTGAGAATGCTATGCAACTGCTTTAGATATATGACTGGTATGTCACAAAATTATTTTGAGTGTACTATTATCGCATCAAGACCTCTCTACCCTTACCGTTAGTTGTGTACAAACGAGTCGTTATTACGTAGTACTACTGGGTTTGACCAACCCCACTCGGCAACAACGTTGACTGCGGTCATAACGAGTGTAATATCGATGTTGATGTCGGGTTCAGCGATGACCCGCAGAGGCAAATGGGAACAGTCGAGTTTCGGTAAGATGACATGACACACTCTACGGATCGTAGATCCAACAAAACTATTTAACATACTCAGTATATATGACTGTTTTCTGCTTTCAAATACTTAAACCTGTGAACTCACCAACTTTATAGTTGACACTTTTTCGCATGTATTCTCAGGTAACTAGTGGACTGCAAGCTAGGATGCGCACAAGGATACATTAAGGAGTCTGACTTGCATATAGACTCTTGTCCTAGGCTTTTGTTTGCATTGATTGATTTGAAACAATTTAAAACAATGTAGTGTCTGATACACTTTATTATCCGCTGCAACAATTTATATTTCCGCTGATTAACATTTGCATTTCCGCTGTTTATATATTAAACCTGTGTTGTTTTTACAAAACTGTTTGTTTGTGTAACTCATATAGAGTCGTTCTATATGACCATGAGCTGTGATCCTGGCCACGTCACACCCACGTGGACTAACACCACGAGTGGGAATTTGGGGGTGTGACAGCTACTCCAGCAAGCAAATGGATAGAGAGGTACATAGGAGGATTGGTGCCTCAGATCCAGGGTTTGGTTACATCTGCAAATCCCACAACAATCCAACAAGCTGTGCGACTGGCGCACCAATTAACTGATCAGGCGGTGTTGCAAGGAACTCTGCCTAAACGAACATCAGCTACTAAGGTAGGTGACCACAAGAGGAAGTGGGAGAGCTGCAACACCAAGAACTTCAACCAACAGCCGTTTCAGCAGAACCGGAAGCAAGACTCAAACAAGTCTTACCACAATTCGAACAGTGGTCAGCAGTCGTCATCATCAGGGGGTTATATTGGTAAACATCCAAAGTGTAACAGGTGTGGATTTCATCATGCGGGAAATCAGTGTGATAAAGTTAAGTGCCAACGGTGTGGTAAAGTTGGACATGCAGCTAAGGATTGTCGCGGAGAGCTGCAAAACAATTTCAACAATCAGAATAACAATCAGAACAACGCACAGAAGGGTTGTTTTGAGTGTGGAAAGATGGGGCACTTTAAAAAGGATTGCCCACAACTCAAGAAAGGCGGGGATAACAATGCAAATGGCAACGGCAACGGTAACGGCAATGGCACCAATAACAACAACAATAACAACAACAATAGTGCTAGGGGCAGGGCGTTTGTGATTGGAGGACGTCAAGCACGGGAGGATCCCAACATTGTTACGGGTACGTTCCTCTTAAATAATCACTATGCCTCTATGTTATTTGACACTGGTGCCGATCGGAGTTTTGTATCTAGTTCACTTGCTAAGTTGCTAAATGTTAGTCCCACTGCCTTAGATAGTCCATACACTGTAGAATTAGCTGATGGTAAGTTAATTGTAAGTGAACAAATCCTTAAGGGATGTATACTTGATTTGATGGGTCAGGCATTGGAAATTGATTTTATGCCTATCACTTTAGGAAGTTTTGATGTAGTCATTGGCATGGACTGGTTGTCCAAACACCAGGCGGAAATAGTATGCCATGAAAAGATCGTTCGTATACCTCTTCCGCATGGAGAGACATTGTATGTACAAGGTGAGAAGAGCAGTACGCCACTGCGTCTCATATCTTGTATGAAAGCACATAAATGTCTGCGTAAAGGTCATACGACAGTTATAACACTTATAACTGAAAAGCCGGTAGCTGAGAAGAAGGTTGAAGATATTCCAGTAGTTTGTGAATTTCCGGAGGTATTTCCAGAAGACTTACCGGGATTACCGCCTATCAGACAGGTGGAATTCCGAATCGACCTTACACCAGATGCAGCACCGATAGCTAGGGCGCCTTATCAACTTGCACCGTCTGAGATGCAAGAGCTATCTACACAACTGCAAGAGTTGTTGGATAAGGGTTTCATACGACCTAGTTTTTCACCGTGGGGAGCTCCAGTTTTGTTTGTTAAGAAGAAGGACGGAACTTTCCGTATGTGTATCGATTACCGGGAACTTAACAAGGTTACTATCAAAAACCGGTATCCGTTACCCAGAATTGACGATCTGTTTGATCAGTTGCAAGGTTCGAGTTATTACTCGAAGATTGATCTCAGATCGGGTTATCATCAACTAAGAGTTCAAGAGGAGGATATTCCGAAGACATCATTCAGAACGCGCTATGGCCATTATGAGTTCTTGGTCATGCCATTTGGGTTGACAAACGCTCCAGCAGTATTCATGGATCTCATGAATCGTGTTTGTAAACCTTATCTTGATAAGTTTGTCATTGTTTTCATAGATGACATTCTCATCTATTCTCAAACTGAGGAGGAACACGCTGAACATCTTCGATTGATGTTAGAGTTATTGAAACAAGAACAATTGTACGCTAAGTTCTCGAAATGTGATTTCTGGATGCGAGAAGTACAATTCTTGGGTCATATAGTCAATGAAAAGGGCATACATGTTGATCCAGCAAAGATTGAAGCGATTAAGAATTGGGAAGCGCCAAAGACACCTACCAAAGTACGAAAACTCCTTGGTTTGGCGGGTTACTACCGACGATTCATTGAGGGATTTTCAAAGATCGCTCAATCACTTACAGCTCTTACGCATAAGGGAACGAAGTATAACTGGACGGATAAACAGGAAGCTGCATTCCAGTTATTGAAACAGAAACTTTGCAGTGCACCGATTATGTCCTTACCAGAAGGGACGGAAGACTTTGTGGTGTATTGTGACGCATCTGCACAGGGTTTGGGATGTGTGTTGATGCAACGTGATAAAGTGATTGCTTATGCTTCAAGGCAGCTACGACCACACGAAAAGAATTACACTACTCATGACTTGGAGTTAGGAGCAGTGGTGTTTGCTTTGAAGATTTGGAGGCATTACCTGTACGGAACTAAGTGTACCATTTACACTGATCATAAGAGTTTGCAACATATCTTTGATCAGAAGGAGCTGAATATGAGACAACGACAATGGGTTGAATTGCTGAACGATTACGAATGCGCGATTAAGTATCACCCGGGAAAAGCTAATGTGGTAGCTGATGCTTTAAGCAGAAAAGACACTTCAACAAGACGGGTTCGCGCACTTATGATGACAATACATACTGACTTACCTGACAAGGTACGCAGTGCTCAACTGGGAGCCTTAGAAAAGGATAATCTGGTACATGAATCTTTACGGGGAATGGAAACACAATTGGATGTCAAGTCTGATGGAATTCGTTATTTCATTAATCGACTGTGGATACCTTTGTACGGAGGTTTAAGGGAACTCGTGATAGATGAAGCACACAAGTCTAGATATTCAGTCCATCCGGGATCAGATAAGATGTATCATGACTTGTAGGCACTGTATTGGTGGCCTCACATGAAAGCTGACATTGCTAAGTATGTTAGTAAGTGTTTGACTTGTTCGAAAGTCAAAGTGGAATATCAGAAACCATCTGGTTTGCTGCAACAACCAGAAATACCAATGTGGAAATGGGAACAGATTTCGATGGACTTCATTACTAAGTTACCCCGTACACCGAGTGGTTGTGATACGATCTGGGTAATTGTTGATCGATTAACGAAATCTGCACATTTCTTAGCAATCAAGGAAACCGACAAGATGGAGAAACTGACTCGTATTTACATCAAGGAAGTGGTAGCACGGCATGGCGTGCCAATCTCTATCATATCAGATCAGGATGCCCGATTTACTTCCAACTTTTGGAAATCACTCCATAAGTCATTGGGAACTCGTTTGGATATGAGTACCGCCTATCATCCACAGACCGACGGTCAAAGTGAACGTACGATTCAAACGCTCGAGGATATGTTACGAGCTTGTGTCATTGACTTTGGGGATAGCTGGGAAAACCATTTACCGTTAGTGGAATTCTCTTACAACAATAGTTATCATACAAGTATTCAGGCAGCACCGTTTGAAGCTTTGTATGGTCGCAAATGTCGTTCACCAGTTTGTTGGGCTGAAATTGGTGACAGTCAGATAACAGGTCCTGAACTAGTACACGAAACGACAGAGAAGATAGTTCAAATCCGGAACCGTATGGCAGCGGCCCGGGATCGACAGAAGAGTTACGCTGACAAACGTCGTAAGCCGTTGGAGTTTCAAGTAGGAGACCGAGTTCTTCTAAAGGTATCACCTTGGAAAGGTGTGATACGATTTGGCAAGCGCGGAAAGCTTAGTCCACGTTACGTAGGACCTTTTGAGATCCTGAAAAGGATTTGGTCCGGTTGCGTATCAACTCAAACTACCGGATGAACTCAGTGGAGTTCATGATGTCTTTCACGTATCGAATTTAAAGAAATGTCTTTCTGATGAGACATTGATTGTACCTCTGGAAGAAATACAAGTAGACGAACAGTTACGATTCATTGAAGAACCAGCAGAAATCATGGACCGAGAGGTCAAACAACTTAAGCAAAGCAAGATTCCGATAGTCAAAGTTCGGTGGAATTCAAGACGTGGTCCTGAATTCACATGTGAACGGGAAGATCAAATGATGAAGAAGTATCCTCATTTGTTCAAAACAGCAACTACAAACACTGAAAGCGCACGTTAAATTTCGGGACGAAATTTCCTTCAACAAGGGGATGACGTGATGCTTCACACATCAACACTGCAAATTTCAAACTGTAAGCACAAACACTTTATTCAATTGGTTTTGTTACAAACATTTGTGCTACATTACATTTTATACATTTTATGTGCTACATTTCATATGTTACATGTTATGGTAGTACATGCATGATTAGTTACACACATTTTGCTATGTGCGGAGTTGCATAGTACAAACAGTTACAGACACTCACTATGTGTGAGGTTACACAGCACAGTATGATCTAACACAAACAGTCACAGTTAGGTGAACTAACTAGTGTACACGCAAACAGTCGCATTTCACATTGAACGATCAAACTTAGTTGTGATGTTGCAAGCATTAGATTTTGTGTGTGAGTACACGCAAGCACACAGAATGATCAAACCACACTAACACGTATGATTTAAATTCGTAAGTAGTTTCCTAACAACTCCTAACATTTACTAATTTTCGGGACGAAAATTCTTTCAACAAGGGGATGATGTGACAATCCGATATTTTCGAATTAACCTCGTTAACCCTCGTAGGCCCAATTGTATGTTATGAGGCCCAATTGAATAGAAGTAGGCCCAATGAGGCCAAGGTAGGCCCAATGAGGCCAAGGTAGGCCCAATGAGGCCCAGAGTAGGCCCAATTGTAAATATGAGGTCCAAGGTAGGCCCAATTGTATTTAGGAGGCCCAAAAGGATTAATCTAGTCCAACAATGTTCTAAGTAGCCCAATTAGTGACAATTCGGGAATTTTGTTTAACTTTGTTAATCAAAAGTTAAGGAAATCATAGGAAACTAAATTTGAAGTATTGGAAATAATCTAAGCATGTTCTAGATACTAGAAATTACAAGTATTAAACTTGTAATCACCTAAAAAATGAGCAATTTTGACTTTTAGGTCAAAATTCGTTTATAGAATTTGGGGAAATTCGAAATTTTTCTTAAACCGTTGAAATTAATCGAATTAAAGCTTCAATTAACTTGCAATGATGATGATAATCAGTTATTCACAGTTATTAACCTCATAATTGTCGAATTTAAGCGATCATTAACTTCAAAAATGGTAACCGAAGTCGGTTGAAGTCGAATGCATATAATGCGATAGCAATTCATCAAATTGATATCATATAAACCCAAATCGGCATCATTAGGCTATTTCACACACTAGAATTCGAGATCAGAAGCAGTGAATAGAAGATTTGATCGGGACCTAGGCCGAACACCACCCTCGAGTTGAACTATACCAATCGGGCGTCAGAACAGGTAATTCTCGACATCTACTACACCTAAAGAAGCCGAATAAGGTTGATCCTAAGTCAATTTAGGCTTTTAACATCGAATTGTAGGAACACTGATAACTAGGGTTCATATAAATACGGTTTTGGGGGTTTTGATCGAGATGGATTCTAAAATCTAATTAAATATCACCACTAGTTTCAGAAAGCTTCGACTAAACTAATCCATGTGTCAATTGCATGAAATAAACACGAATCGATTGAAATCGATTTCTAGGGTTATTGAAGTAAAAAGATTTGGGGGTTTTGAGTCGAACGGGTTTAGAAATAAAATTGATGGTTACAGAAAGTTTTGTGAAGTTGTAAGGAATGAAAAACCCATGCTAATTCCATATAACAAGTGTGAATTAAATGATTTTGATTATTAGGGCTTATGTTAAGAAACGAATTGGGGATTTCAAGTTGATAGAGCTTAACATTCAAATTAAACCTTTCAGAAGGTTTTGAAAATCAGTTTTTATGAAAACTCTATAATCTTACAGTTTGTTATAACCGAATTTGATCAAATTGTGATGTGGTTTATGGCATCCACGTTCGAACCATGATAGGTGTATTAAACCATACGATTTTTTACACAATAATTGAATTAAAACTTACCCTGAACTCGTCAGTGAACATTGAATCGAAACCCCATGGTCATGGGTTCGATTGGGGTAAACCCAAGTGGTTCGGTTATAACCACAAGAAGGGAACCGGGGTTTTGTTGGTTAAAAGAATTTAAAAGGAAGGCTGTTAATGAAATCAGAACCAGACAAGATGGTAGAGTATGTGTGGGTTGAATGGGTGGTCGCAGGTTCGAACCTTACTTGGACCGGTTTTGTGAAAAATACCATTTTTGGTATTCTTGCAATAACTTTCGCATACGGACTCCGATTTAACCCGTTCAAGTTGCGTTGGAACCGTAACGAGAATACGAACACTTTGAAATAATAAAATTTATATTTTAGACCGAAAATGAAATCGCGTATAATTACGCTTATAAAATCATAAGCGATTGTATGATTTTATTAAACGATTTTAAGGTTACGCGTACATACGTATGCACATTTTTAACATACGTGTGTTGACACGTATGTAATTTCAAGCACAAAACGATGTCCTGAATAACACTAGGTTATTGATAAAACACAGGTTCTTCGTAAGAGGACTTTATACGCGAGTTCACGTGTTTGATCATTCTGCATCAATCAAAGGTGCGTACACGACCCCTTTCTTATTTTAAACTGTTTTGGGGGAGAAAACATGTGCAACAAACATTTTAGATACATATCACTTGCATGAGTTAGCTGTTTACATTATGTGACAACATAGCATTTAAAAGTCCTTACACTTCGAACCGTTTAGTTTGCCGTAGCGCAAAGCGTGGTAGTTGGAAATAGATCTATTAGGTTTGACAAACCTCACTTGGTAGATGGGATCTACGCAGGTGTTTGACTGACCAAACAATCATTTACTATTGTTTGTGCTAGACAATAGTGGCAAGGCAAAACATGCGATAGCATGCACTAGTCAGCTTCGGTGTCGACCACTTATGTAAATAGTATATATGACTAGCTATCATGACTATGCAATGTGTGATTATGTTATCTGCAAACTTTATATTCAAACTGTGGTTTCAACATTTATGAATTCTTAAACCTGTGTAATGCACCAACCTTTGTGTTGAATTGATTTACATGTTTTCTCAGGACGCTAAGGTGCACAAGAAAGCAGGCATGGACTAGGAGATTGAGTCGCATGCATGTCTTTACATTATAATTATTTGGTTTTGAACATTTGAAAACCTCGCATTGTAATTTACATTTTACAACTGTTATTGTTTTAAAACGCTTCCGCAAACTTTGAAAACTTTGATGTTACAGATTTAGACCAAAGTATGTTTTGAAATTCATATAGAGGTCTTCGTTATGTCTAATGATCTGAGATCCTGGTTTGTCACGTTCTCAAACGGTACGATTCCGTTAGTTGAAAATTGGGGGTGTGACAGTCATGTAGTTATAAAGCTATAGCTAGAGGTGCACAAACCGGGTTTTTTTTAACCGGTTTCGGATCCGAACCGTTTTCAGTTTTAGTCAGCAAAGTTAAGAACCGCTTCCTTTTTTATCGGGTTTTGGCCGGTTCCAGTTCCGGTTTTGACCGGGTAAAGGTGGAACCGGTTGTGGTAATTCCGGTTCCCGTTACGATTTTTTTGAGGAATTAAAACCGCATGTACACTTCGGTTCAGATAGGACCGGTTCCGGTTTAGGTTAGGGTTGTCAGTTGCAAGTTTTTTGCCCACTCTAGCTATAGCCGAGTCAAGCTAGGCTTTGCTCAAAATCGTGCTCGAAAATTAGCAAGAATGTGTATAAGGCTATAGCTGGTTTGACTCGTTGATTCCATCTAGGGTAACTGGACCGCTTCTGTGTCTGGTTTGACCGGTCGAGTTCAGACCGGTTCTAAACACACTATGAAATATTAAATTGACCATCGATATCTTTCGTTGCTTCCCAAAGGTTTTTGAAATTTAATTTAGCTCTTATCATCTGTTCACCATTTCATCCATCACAAATTTTTCTTCCTGATTTTGATACTCTCAAATTAGATTTGATTCCTTCTTTGTCACAGGCAGCTATTGAGACTATTGAATGTTACTCTGATGATAGTTGGAATTGCATATTTGTAGATTATTACTTTTTTTAGTTAAGTTTAAGGGAAAGGATCACATCGAAACAGTGGTCCTGATTATGTTTTTGCAGTGGAATCTGAAATTAGAATTATATATAACCTCTTTTGGATATATAAAAGAATTTTAGGTATTTCTAGTACATTCAAACCCTAGCAAACAAAAATATCCAGTAAAGTCTCACTAAATAATAAAGTATGGGGTAAAATAAAGGCAAACATTACCTATATTACAGTAAAATAAAGATGTTGGTTCTAGTCCAGAACCAACCAGAACCAACATCTTTATTTTATTGTAATATACATTAAAACTTAAATAACAGAAGTGATATCTTATGTGAGATTCGTATGGCTTGACTTGATTCGTTTGTCTTGGTTAATTCAATAGTTGATTAGTTGCTATTGCTAATTAGTTCATAAACTATCTTCAATGTTGCCAATTTTTTTTTTTTTTTTTGCTTTCTAGTTTAGTATGTTCATTTAAGACTTGATTACATTATTAAATGAATATTGTGTTAGACTTAATAGTTTCTTAACATGTAGATTGCAAGTTTTTGGAAGAATTTGAGTTAAATTATGAGTCAAAGAGTTATAATAAACAAGAAAGAGAAAGATTCAATCTTGGTTGAGATCAAACTTAGTGTTTCGTACTTTTGAGTATGAATTCTAACAAATTGTATCAATCAATGAAAAGAGCAAGAAACCTAATTAGTTCTGATTAGTGAAAGGACAAGAACCATAATAATGTTCGATTAGTGAAAGAACAAGAAGTCAGAAACCACACATTTCTTATTTAAAGGGGGGAATTTGAGCAAGTAAGATAGGAACAAAAGAGCAAGGTATACCAAATCCAAACAACACAATTGTTGCAATTCTTGAGCAAGGTACGTGAAAACTACAGTGTCTTAAGTTTACGGAATCAAAATACACTACGAGGTCGATTCTCATGAAGCAAAAATGAAAGGCTCGTGACCTTTAGGAAGTGGTAGTTCAACAAGAGGAGCATAAGTGAGAGAAAAGAATCTACCATCAAAGCGATGATTTTTCAAACTTTGCCTGAAGATATCTTAATGCAATGGCATGATATCCAAGTGCAACATTTATGGGATTATATCAAGTTTTCCCTTTAAGAGGAAATTTAGCTCAAAAGGTAGGCTTACATACACTATGTAGTGAACTAGAAGCATTGAAGATGAAAGAGAATGAAACCTTGAATAAAATTTGGAGGCACGTTGAGCAACGTGCTAGATAAGTTTAAAAGTGTGGGTTAACATCTTAAGGATTAAATACTTGTGAGAAAGTTGCTTAATTGTGCATCAAAGAAGTTTTTACCTATTTTAACCTCTATTAAGCAGTATTTGGATATTGATAAGATGGTGTTTGAGTATGCTATGAGAAGATAAAAAAATGTTTGAAGCATGATTCAAGAGATTTGATGATGCACCTAAAAAGAATTATCAAAGCAAGCTCCTTTTAGGTTCAAAAAGCTCAAAGTTCGGATTCGGCTTGTAGCTCATTCGGAAAAAGCTCGAATAAAGATCGGCTCGGATAAAGCTCGTTTCTACCGAGTCCAACATAGCCGAGTCCAAGTCCGAGCCAAAGCTGGCTGGGCTCGTAGCTCGCTTGTATGCTCGGCTCGTGGCTCAACTCGTTTGTACAACATATTATGCTAAAATATAAATTATAGTGTTATTTTCAATAATAAATATGCTTTGATGTTATTTTGTCATTATGTTAAAAAAAAGAGGATGGAAATACGAAATAGATCTCAATTCTCACGTGCTCCACTATTTTCTAATTCATAAATCATATTCTTAATTCTCAGTTCCACATATTCACGCATCTTCTCTTATGTAAAAACCGAGACAAAAACAAACCAAGCCGAGTTGAGATGAATGCAATTCAAATATTAAATTATTATGTAAAAACCAAGCCAAAAATGAGCCTAGCCGAGTCCGAGCCAAGATTTCAGCTCGGTTTACAATCCGAGCCGAGTCCAAGCTGACCCTTGGCTTGATTCGGTTCGGCTCGTGAACACCCATAACTCCTTTATTGTACAAAACAAAGTAACAAAAATGTTGAAGAATTAGAATGTTGGAACTATCTGATAAGGGTTGAGGTGTGAAAATCAAGGTCGGCTCCCCTTTTTAAATTTAGAGGCAATTGCTAAGGGCCTCCAAATTTCTGGGCCCCATGTGTTTGATTTATCGTTTAACTTATTTATTTTTTCGTTTTGAATATGCAAAATTAAAAGTGCAATCATATTCTTAAAAGAGAAAGTTTATTTAATGTTATCTCTTTCCAAATAATTAATTTAAGGTTTCTCCTTTTCAAATAATTACATCTTCTATGTTTTTATTTCGCATTAACTTGATGTTGTAATAAATCTTTTATTAATTGTGCAAATGAAAGATTTAGACAAGTTTTCTAGTGGTGAATAGCAAGCTAATTAACAAATATGACATAGTTAAAATTTTATCACTTAGTATTGTACTTTCTAGCCTTCTTTGGTTATATCATTTATAATTACCACTTGTTAACTGTAATTATGAGTAAACTTATGTAAACAGACAAATTAACATTTATTTATGTTTTTTTTACAATTTGTTAACCATAGTTTTTTTTTATCACAGACAAAAAAATATTTACAAAAAGGGCCTCAATTTTTGTATTTGACTTGCGTTCCCGAAAAACTTGAGTCAGCCCTGGTGGAAATCAAGG
The DNA here is from genome assembly GCA_009363875.1 of Mikania micrantha. Lineage (NCBI taxonomy): Eukaryota > Viridiplantae > Streptophyta > Magnoliopsida > Asterales > Asteraceae > Mikania > Mikania micrantha. The sequence goes on along the minus strand of CM018696.1, from coordinate 615,415 downwards.
TCATGGTGGAGGAAGAGAAGATTGTAAAGGAGGTAACAGAAACTGAAGTGAGTTCAGATGCTATGAGTGTGAGAATCTTGATCATTTTGCAATGAGCACACCAAGTGAGAAGCAAAAGAGAAAAGGAAAAGGAATAAATATTTATTTGTTAAGCAAGATAACTATTGAAAACCAACGTTATATTGAATGAAGAATGTGAATACAACGATTAGGGGATAATTTCAGACTTAATCATTGGTTTAATATGTGGATTGCAAATTGTTTGAAGAATTTGAGTTAGAGTATGAGTCAAGAGTTATAATAAACAATATAGAGTCAATCTTGGTTAACATAACCCATAATGTTTCTTATTTTTTAGCCTGATTTCCTAACATATTGTTAGCTAGTTTCAAACCTAGATAAAAGAGTAAGTTTTATAACAACAATATAAGTCATAACAGAACCTCTGAAATTGGTTTTCACACTTTGCTTTCAAAAAGGTTGTGTAGGTGCTAGTTGAAGTCTTGCAATACATACGTATTTTAAAAGTTGGGTCTTTACTAATCTAAAACAAGTTAATACGTCAAGTTTCTAGTAATTTTTTTTGTTATTGTTCATAGTAAAATGTCTACCTTTAGACCATGTGTAAGTGACCCGTGATGGTGGTACGAGAGGAGCTGCTCATGCCTTCTTGGCACCCTCCCCTCACTACACAGATACGTGAGATAGAAGACGTGAGGTTGGTCATTGCGTGAGAGGAGAAGAAAGAGGAAATATGAGAGGTGATGGGGACTTGATGAAAGAGCGATGACAACATATGTGATGATAACGTGAAGTGATGAGAGGATAATGATGATGTTAGTTGTTTATAAGACGCCTAATTGAAGTGATATGGGTTTTACCACTACAGTTGTTTATCTGATGTGAAGTGATAAGAATTTGACCACTACATGTGAGCTTAAAAAAATGATAATATCATATTTTGGGTGGTCCTCCCTGCACCATATATACGCACGTGCTAATTCCTAAAGCTTCACCAAACACCATTAATTATTATGGTTGTCCAAATCGTATTATCCACTTTATTTCAATAACTAATTGAAAGGTTCTCATTTCATCGTAAAATATTGAAAAAAAAAATAAAATTAGTCCGTCTCCCTAATATTCATGTTGTAACGAAATAAATTTTATGTTATTTTATTAATTGAATTTTAGAGGTAAGAACAATAAACAATAACAATTTCATGAGATGTAGGTGTGGAGATTACTTTTATTTTATTTTATTGGCAAATTGGATTTTAATAATTTAAAGATTTAGGAGTTGGCTTATACCGGTCCTAAATTTGAAAATCGTCAATAACGGTCCATACTTTCACACTATTTTCTGCTGGTGGAACTCTGTTAAAAAAGTTAACGCCGTTAACTTTTTTCGAATTTCAAACGGATTTTTTAGGGATTTTGATCAGAATGAGTATACAAGTCGAATAATATATAACTTTATCTCAAAACATTGCTTAAAATATTATGATACTTAAATATTATAAAATTATAAAAACATATAAACAAATATAACTAATGTTTAAACAAAAAAAACATGCTTAAAAAAGGTTTTAGTCTTAAAGTTTTATCTTTTAGATTTTAGAGGGGGGGGGGAACGGTCCAACCACCTTCAGATTATCGGTTCAATCTGTCTGACTGGTAACCAGCTTGTTTAACTGGGAAGCAGCCCAAACAACTTATTTTGAACAAACTACTTCACCGGTTTAAAAACACTACATTCAAAAGGATGGTACAATTTTTTAATTAATCTAACATTAATAAATATTGTTTTATTAAAGTATATTTGTTTGAAAAACCATCATAAATATATATTTTGTCAAATAAAAATGCATTGTTTGCTAATAAAAACGGTACAAGTAAATTACCAAGATAATCTACGTGGTTTGGTCAATTATATGAGGGTAATTTGGTGACCTAAGGACTATATGTGTTATCAATGTTAAAAGTTATGGACCATATAGGTAATTTATGAAACCTAGAAACCAAGAGTGAAATAATAGCAAACCACAACGACCCTATTAGTAATTTACTCAAATTGTATATTAACAATATACAAACGCATGATGTATGTATGAGTTGAATCGTTTTAACCGCATCGAGCTAATTATTTCTAATTTTATATGTGTCGACAGCTCTTGAAGGGCAAAAGTAAAATTGCACTAATTTTAACGTTATTTTACTTATTCAGTGAAAATAACGTTAAAATCGTTTCGGACGGTTGATCAAGCATCATGAGCCGAGGGTCTCACTGGAAGCAGCCTCTCTACCCTACGGGGTAGGGGTAAGGCTGTCTACATCTCACCCTCCTCAGACCCTGCCTTAGCATGCTAATGGCGGGATATACTGAGTACGTTGATTGATTGATTGATTGAGCTAATTATTTCTAACATTCTCATTAAAGGTACTTATTTTCTGAATTTAACTCAAATAACTTGAAATTAAAGTCAAACCAAATTTGAATAATAACTTATAATTAATTTATTTGAATCAAATCCTTATACAAACTAAATAATTAATTTGAATACAAATCTAATAGAATTTATATTTTTTGAAAACTTTTTAATATTTTTAATTTTTAAACATTTTATAAATCAATTTATTTGCATAAGGTCTTATTTAGGGCTGATAATTTTAAACACGAATACGTTAACACGACACGACTTTAACATGTTTCGTGTTTACCCTCAACATGTTTCATATCTAAAACAGGTCAACACGTTAAAACCTTTTAAGACCCGTTAAAACCTGTTAAGACATATTTAAAATTTAAAATTTAAAATAAATTACATAATAAAATAGGTGTGTAAGCAGTTATCTTTTAAAAATTTCTAATTGTCTGACCCTAGTTTCTTAACGGGTTTCTTAACAAGTTCTTTAACAGGTTTTTAGCAAGTTCTTTAATAGGTCATTTATAGTGTTAACTGTTAACATATTTCTTAACGGGTCATTTCGTATTTACGTGTTTTTAACGGGTCACGTTTATGTTTGAAAAAAAGACACGATAAGAATTCGTGTCGTGTTTGTGTCTTCCTATCTCGTGTTTCGTGTTTTAACGTATCGTGTTTTAACGGGTCGTGTCTGACCCGTTATAACAACCTAACTCAGGTTGCATGAATTCTATTTATTTAAATTATAATTCAATCCTAAAATCTTTAGTTGAAGTAGGTTAGATAACCCAAAAAATTAACATGACACTAAAACATTTTATAGATGTTTTGTCTCTTAAAATAAGACCAGAGAATAGTTTAATTTAGTTTAAAATAATTTAAAAATATAATGCCTAGTTATAAAAAATCTAACATTTGTCGTTAGAGTAAATTACTGATACGGTTCATGTGATTTGCTTGTATTTCACTCTTAATCTTTAAGTTTCATAAATTACCCATATAGCCCCAAACATTAGGCATTTGTAACACATTTAGTCCTTAGGTCACCAAATTACTCTCGCATAAATGACCAAATTACCCTCACATAAGAACTAAATATGTAAAAAATGTCTAAAATTTAAGATTACATAAGTAATATATGGAGCCTAAGTCTCAAGATTGAAATATTAGCAAAACAAGGTACCCCCGAAAAACTTATTTAAAGATTTAAATCCAACACCCCGACACTACTGTGGACCAATCCGAGCTTACTCTGGTTCGTAAAATTCATCATTGCACTTAAATTCGAGATTTACCCCTGGTTTCGCTTAAAACCTGCAGCAATCAACGAACGAAACTGAAAAAATTGGATTCTCAAACAGAGAAGAATACTGGAGTTGAGGAAGAAGAACAGTTTGAATCAATCAGTAAATGGCTGCTTCAGTTTCACCTCAAATGTTTGAGATCTACAAGCAGATTGCTGGAATTGCTGGTTCGTGTCTCTCGATTCTGTTCCTTCTATGTTTGTGTTCTTAAGTTTTTGTGAATCGATCGAGCAATGTGGTTCGATTTTCAATTTCTCATATTTTCAGTTGTTTTGCTAATCAAAACGTTTGTGTGGAAGAACAAAAAGATTGAAGAAATCGAATAGTATTGTTGAGATTTGTGGCCATGTTTAGGATTGCATCGTGTTTTGATTTGGAGAAAGTTAGTGTAAACAATTTATGATTGCATCAAATACAAGTAACTAGCTTTAGATCAGAAGTAGCACGCCCGGCCAGGCGGCCATAAGCGGTTGCCGGAGTTATGAAAACACTGCCTACCGGGGCAGATTTTTTGACTGGCCCGAAATTTTTAATTTTTTATATTAATTTTATATATAATTTTTTTAAAAATATATCTCTTTTAAATCAAAAATATGATTTTTTTTCTACGATAATTTTATTTTATTATATATAGTGGCTTATGTTTTATATCAATTATTATTAATTTATGAATTTTTTCTAATATTTGTAGGGGCTATTTTAGTTTTTGCACGGGGTATTTATAATCTTAGAGCCGGCTTTTAAATTTTGAATGTAGTTGGAGCTGAATTCATAGTTTTAATTCATAGGATTGGATATAATTTTTGTTATATATATTTATAGTAATGGATTGGATCGACTAAATGCAGGTTTTTTACCTAAAAGGTAAAAGTATTCTCTTTTGTATTTTTTTACTGTATCATTATATACAATACAAAAAAAAAGAGTACAAAATAGATAAATCGAGTCCAGAAAGGACAAATGAGAAAAAAAAAGGGTTATGTTAAATTAACAACCCATTTTTAAAAATACACCCCTGAGACGGCCCGTACTGCCCAGTACGGCCCGTCTCAGTACTCGGTCAAACATTCTCCTGACAACCTATGACAATGATTGGGAACAAGACGGGTCTTATTCATCGTACAGACATTCCCTGAAACATAGAACAATGATTTGAAAGCAAGACGGCCCGTATTGATCAGTACGGCCCGTCTTGCTTTTTCAACTCTGACACTGCTGACATGGAAGGACATTGATTTGACCAGTACGGGCCGTACACACCAGTACGTGCCGTATTGTAGAAATTTGAAATTTCTATATAAGCTTGAATCGTTTCAAACGAACGCATACGTTTTCGAAGATATCTCACGATAATTCAGATTTGTAACGATTTCGTTCTGGGATGGGAGTTTTTTCAACGATTACGTGCCAAATTTGAATGAAGAGCCTCCTGTTGAGTATTCATACGGCACGATATATTTGAATGTTGAACCCAACGTTGATGTCGGTTTTGATAGTCAAACATCGTATGCGCAACAAACGATTATGGGTTCGTGTATGATGACAGTAAACAAATTAACCCGGATGAGGCTTATAAAGAAAAGCCGGCGGATTCAAACGTTAACGGGGAAACAAAATAGGTAACTTAATTAAAACATAAATGTTGATGATTGTATATAATGATTATTATTTATGGTATTTATTATTATTTTTATTTGTCATGATTTTATGCCCGAAGAAGCGCTGTTGGGTGGGTGAAAAGTAGACCACTAGACAATGGTTATATTGTAGTCAAAAGAATAACGAGGAAATCAAATACAACAGGCAGTGTAGTCAAAGTCTGCCTCATGTGTGACCGTGGTGGCGAGCATAATAGCATCGCAATCTTTAGACGGTCAGGCAACAAAAAAATCGGTTGCCTGTTTCAGCTGATAGGGTTATACAACGAAGTTCGTGAATCCTGAAAATTACAGGTGATAAATGACAATCACAATCACGAACCTGCTTAGAATCTAAAGGGTCATCCATATGTTAGAAGATTCACTCAGAAGGAACAAGATATGGTTGATAATCTGACCGAGCAATACATGGATCCTCGTAACATTCTTTCGAGCATAAAGAAACATAACCCTACAAACGTGTCCATCTCTAGAGATGTATACAATTTACAGCAAAAAATGAAAAACAAGAAAAACTTCGGTGATACTCCGATGCAGGTTTCATAATCAGCGCTACGTTTACTATACCTGGGAGGATCCTGAAACAAACGTCGTGGAAGACATTTTCTTCTGTCATCCAAAATCGTATTGCTTGTGGCATGTATTTCCGCACGTACTGATGATGGACGCGACGTATTAAACGAACCAATACAGGTTTCCATTTATTCAAATTGCTGGCGTGACTTCCACATACCAGACGTTTAGTATTGCTCACGCGTTCGTAAGCAGAGAGCGTGAGGAAAACTACGTCTGGGTGTTGGAAATGGTTAAGAGTATGTTGAATAAATGTATGGAGCCACGTGTGATCATAACAGATCGAGACCTTGCTGTTATGAGTGCGTGCCGTAAGGTATTTTCAAAAGCTGCAAAATATCTCTACAGATGGCACATAGACGAAAATATTGCCAAACATTGCAAGGCAAGCTTTTCGGATGCAGACTGGAAGAAATTCAAAGGTCGCTGGGCGAATTTGTGTAATTCTCCGACAGCAGAGTTATACGACTATAACTACAACCGTCTGTGCGAAAGACTTATTAAAGACAACAAAAAAAGTAAGCATCATATACCATCATTATTATCATCATATCACCATTGGTTTTTTGTTTCATTCAGGAGTTCTGGAGTATCTAACGCACACCTGGTTAAACAGTTACAGAGATATGTTTGTAACAGCATGGACCAATAAAACGCGCAAATTTGCTCAACGTACAACAAAACGGGTGGAAAGTCAGCACTCAAACCTAAAACGATACCTCAGATCACCAAAAGGACGCTTGCCTCGCTTGTCGGTTTCGTAAATGAAATCGTGCAATCACAGTAGGTAAAAATGAATCACGATTTTGAAACGAGCTTGATTAAAACTATGGGTCATCATAAACTACCAATATTTGATAACCTTCGAGGAAAGGTGTCCCATAAAACTCTTGATTTGTTGGTCGAGGAAAAAGCTAAAATAAGAGTTATGCGCGACTCAAATATGACGTGTGGCTACCAGCTTTGGACGAGTTGTGGGTTGCCGTGCGCTTGTCATATATTAAAATACTTAAACACACATTTGTAATATTAAATGTAAATCATACATGTTTCACACGTAGTTACTGGTGTATTATTTTTAATTATAAATTATGCAGATACGAAGATATCGCTTTCTGAGATTGACATATTTTGGACAAAACCGAACACAACTAACCAAACACTATTAGAAGAAGAAGAAGAAATTGATGTTATAGGACAAATGAGTTTGGTTACAGAAGAAATAAATTCCAAACCTCATTAAATAAAAAAGAGTCTAATAAAGAAGGTCTTGTCGCATGTATTTTCAAATAAAAGCAACAAAAAGGCGCCTTCAGTTCAAAAAGATACACGTGGGCGTCCGACTTTAAATACACAGAAACAAAACGGAGCAAGACGTTGTCAGTACGGCACGTATAGAGTACAAACAAACATTCTATGGAATTTCTTGGATTCAGTGAAACATTCTGTAGGACGGGCCGTACTGGCCTTAACTTATTTTTGCAAGCAACCTTTGGGTGTCAACCAGTGTCTTAGTTGATACGGCCCGTACTGGGCAGTACGGGCCGTCTTGAAGTTATTTATTTTATTTAAACTTTATTTATGTATTTAAATAATTTTTAATGATATACGTTTACTACGTGAACTTTTGTACGATATACGTCTATTATGTTAATTAAACGTCATAATTTTGTTACGTTATCATTTTAAACGATATTGATTATTTAAGAAATCGTTTTAACTAAATATTTCATTTTATAATTAGTTTGTTTACGTTAATTTAAAAATTTAAACGATATAAGTTTGTCTCGTAATTATTAAACAACACAAACAGAAACAAAACAACACAACCAAAAACAAAACAACACAACCAAAAACAATACAAATAAAGAAAGAAACATACATATATACGCAACATAAGTTTTACATACAAGGAAACAAAATATAAAAACACAAAAATAACTACGAACCTCCGGATGGTCCAGCGAACGATCCGTCGTCTGGGTAGACGCGTGGCTACGGGTCGTATTGTTCAAACTTTAAATTTTTTTTATATATACACAAATAATTCATTTTTATTACATTTAATCAAAGAATTTGTTGTTTTTACATTTACACGTGGTCGACCAACTTATTTGCATCTATAACTATTCGATATTCTTGCAGCCTGTCATGATATATGAACTTCCAGTCGGATGCGGCATCATTTCGGTAACATTTCCATATAGTATTTACCGTTGGCATTGGATAATCTCCTTGTAATGTAACACTAATGAAATGGACGCCAAGATGAACTACTGATACGACGTTATGTCGCATCAAACTATTAGCATATGTCCACAAAGGGAAAATGGTTTGAGCACCTCGAGAGCTGAAAAGGTGAACAATTACACCAAATCTTTGAGCAATTACTAAGCCTGTGTGATGCATAAACATCCAATGTTCGGCAGGAGCAGGTGCAATCTATTGCCAATTTATTGTGTTGCGTAGTACATTATAAGATCCTGGGTCGTAGGAGTTAAACACATATTTGTACAGATTTGCGTTGAAATCCAATTCCTGCAAGAATTGTTGTCGAATAAATGCCCAATGATTTTCATCGAATCCTAAACCTATGGCTACAGAACAAAAACTACAGTTATCATCTGACTCGACATCTTGTATGTTTATCACGTAAGGTTGTTATATAGGATGTGACGACCGAAGCGATAAACATTGTTTAATCCTTCTGGCTTCATGTTACGTGGAAAATGGAATTCGTTTTGAATTTGCGAGTCCGATGGTGGCATTCCTTTTGATACCGATGTGGAACGACTGCGCCGAAATACGGGTTTCTGACTCTTCTCGGTCACAGCTGTAAACGAACGCTAAATTATCTTTAGCAACGTCTTGCTCTTTTTGTTTCTGTGCCTTTAAATTTAGACGACCACGTGTATCTTTTTGAACTAAAGGCGCCTTTTTGTCGCTTTTATTTGGAAATACCTGCGACAAGACCTTCTTTATTATACTATTTTTATTTCATGAGGTTTGGAATTTATTTCTTCTGTAACCAAACCCATTTGTCCTATAACATCAATTTCCTTTTCTTCTAACAGTGTTAAGTTAGTTGTGTTCAGTTTTGTCCAAAATATGTCTATCTCAGAAAGCGGTATCTTCGTATCTGCATAATTTATAATTAAAAATAATACACCAGTTACTACGTGTGAAACATGTAAGATTTACATTTAATATTACAAACATGTGTTTAAGTATTTTGATATATGACAAGTGCACGGCAACCCACAACTCGTCCAAAGCTGGTGGCCACACGTCATATTTGAGTCGCACATAAATGAAACCTAAATCGGAGTATCATCGGATTTCTTCTTGTTTATCATTTTCTGCTGTAAGTTATATAAATCTCTGGAGATTGACACGTTTGCAGGGTTATGTTTCTTTATGCTCGAAAGAATGTTACGAGGATCCATGTGTTGCTCGGTCAGATTATCAACCATATCTTGTTCCTCCTGAGTGAATTTTTTAACATATGGATGACCCTCTAGATTCTGAGCAGGTTCGTGATTGCGATTGTCGTTTATCACCTGTAATTTTCAGGATTCACGAACTTCGTTGTATAACCCTATCAGCTGAAACGGGCAACCGATTTTCTTGCTGCCTGACCATCTAAAGATTGCGATGCTATTATGCTCGCCATCACAGTCACACATGAGCCAAACTTTGACTACACTGCCTGTTGTCTTTGATTTCTTCGTTCTTCTTTTGACTGCAATATAACCATTGTCTAGTGCTCTACTTTTCACCCACCCTACCAGCGCTTCTTCGGACATAAACTCATGACATATAAAGATAATAATAAATACCTTTAATAATAATCATTATATACAATCATCAACATTTATGTTTTATTTAAGTTACATGTTTTGTTTCCCGGTTAATGTTTGAATCCGCCGGCTTTTCTTCATAAGCCTCATCCGTGTTACTTTGTTTACTGTCATCATACACGAACCCATAATCGTTTTGTTGCGCATACGATGCTTGTCTATCAAAACCGACATCAGCGTTAGGTTCAGCATTCAGATATATCGGGCCGTATGAATACTCAAAAGGAGGCTCTTCATTCAAATCTGGCACGTAATCGTTGAAAAAACTCCCATCCCAGAACGAAATCGTTACAAATCTGAATTATCGTGAGATATCTTCGAAAACGTATGCGTTCGTTTGAAACGATAAGCTTATATAGAAATTTCAAATTTCTACAATACGGCCCGTACAGGTCAAATCAATGTCAGGAGTGTCAGAGTTGAAAAAGCAAGACATGCCGTACTGATCAGAACGGGCCGTCTTGCTTTAAAATCGCTGTCCTATGTTTCAGGAAATGTCTGTACGATGAATGACCAGTACGGCCCGTCTCGTTCCCAATCATTGTCATAGGTTGTTAGGAGAATGTTTGACCGAGTACTGAGACGGGCCGTCTCAGGGGTGTATTTTTAAAAAATGGGGTGTTAATTTAACACAAACCTTTTTTTAATCTGAAAAAATATAAATAATATAATTAGTATTTGGTTTTATTATTTAGCAAGAAAGAGAAACAAAACGTTAGTAAAAAGTATTCTATACAAATAACACGTGCTTATTTTGTTTTTATTTATTTGTATAAAGATTTTACAAATGGATGTCTAACTTTTGCAGGAAACATATTTGCTTTTGGGCTCTTTGTATCACCCATGTAAGCATTTACAAAATGTTTCAAGAAATAATTTTATTAAAACCAACTTTTATGAATATATTTATTTTAAATTTCCAGACCAACCTTTAGAAGAATCATCAGAAACCAATCAACAGAACAATTCTCAGGAATCCCATACATATATGCTCTCTTGAACTGCTTAATCTGTGCCTGGTATGGCTGCCCGTTCATATCATATGATAATCTGTTGGTTACAACAGTTAATTCTGTTGGTGCGGTTTTCCAGTTATCATACATTCTAATCTTTATAACAAATGCAGAGAAAAGCAAAAAGGTTAGAATCTTATATTTACATGAATAATTTAGGTTTGTGAATTTATAACAAGACAAACGAAATTCATAGGTTTGAGTCTAGTCCAAACGGGCTTGGGTCAGTTTCGGGTTTAACCCACGAACACAGTTCGGGTTTACTTGACCGGTTTATAAGTTGACCCGTCTATGTTTATTTATTTTAATTTTTATTTTAACTTTGCTTTTATGTCAATGGCTAAAGAAACTGATATCAACTTTTTAAATTTAAACTTAACTCTTTTATATACATTTGTATTGTGTATATTTTGTTGTGAATATGTAGTTTTAGAGTATTTACATGCAACCAATGAAAACTAAAATAAATTTCAGGTTAAACAGGTCAAATTTGCGTCAACATGTGAATATTCATGTCATGTGGGTTTAACCCGTCAAGTCTGAAAATAACCATTTAGCATCCCTTTGAATATAATAAACATAATTTAGTGTAAATTACGGTTTAGGCTCATGTGGTTTAAGTGTTTTAACTACTTCAATCCAAAGTACAATCTTTTATCGATGCAGCTTATGTGGTTTAAACAACTAAAGGTTTTAGTCCCTAACCATAAGTATTCTAACAGAATCACAAGAGAGGGTTGGAGACCAAAACCGTTAGAATAGTTATTGTTGGGGTCAAAACCGTTAGTTTATTTAAACCACAAAGGCTAGTAGGCTACATTGATAGAAGATTCTCATTTAGATTGAAATAGTTAAAACACTTAAACAACAGAGCCAAAACCATAATGTCCTCAATAATTTAAATCATATAAATATGTGATCTCATATTTACAGTTCAAGATGTGTGCATTGCTGCTGGCGGTTTTCAGTTTATTTGCAGTCATTGCAATTGGGAGTTTGCTTGTAACTGATCATGAAATTAGGCATTTGATTATTGGGTTTTTAAGCTGTGCTACCCTGATCTCAATGTTTGCTTCCCCATTGTCTGTAATGGTATGTTCGTTTCATGTCTATCGTGTATCATAATCGAATCATTTCGATTAAATTTTTAAATTTTACAATCACAAGTGAATATTTTTTCTTCCAGAATCTAGTGATCCAGACCAGAAGTGTTGAATTCATGCCATTTTACCTCTCACTCTCCACTTTCTTGATGAGCACCTCGTTTTTGTTATATGGAATATTCAATTTCGATCCTTTCATTTATGTAAGCTTCTGATTACTATGCTTGGTTTTATATAGCAAGTTTAGGTGATTGGGAAAATATGGCTTAGCCTCTTAGGGACATGAGATTGTGCTTCATGCGTATAACAAACAAACAAACTTACACAGCATATTCTCACTCTTCAGTAGGGTCTGAGGGAGAAGGAAAGAGACAAACCTTACCCCTAACCAAGTTGGGATAAAGAGGCTGTTTCGAAGAAGTTTTTGGCTCAAAGTTATCGTTTAAAGTTAATAATCCCAATGTTTTTAACGTTATTTTAACAAAATAAGTAAAATAACGTTAAAATTAGTGCATTTTTACTTTTGCCCCATGTGGGCCCTCCCATATTTACATTATATGCGTATATGCGTGAACTGCAAATTGGGTGTAAACGCTTCATGCATATATGGGTCAAAAATATTAGCAACTAACATCTATATTGTGTTTGGATTTTAGGTTCCAAATGGTATAGGAACCATCCTGGGAATTGGACAATTGGCTTTGTATTTCTACTACAAAAATGACAAATCCAAACAAGAAGCCAGAGAACCCTTAATCGAATCCTTTGCTTGAACAACTTCAAGTTCATATCTTTCACAGGTAATCAATCGAAACCGCATCAATAATTTTCTTGTCAAAAATTGATTAATTGGTTATTAAGTTTGTTCTTTGATGAATCATCATTGTAGTGTCAATATGTGATTTTGCAGTCCAATTGTGCATTTCTTTGTCTGTGAGGCTCAAGCCTGTGTCATTTGTGTTGTATATTTGTTTCATTTGTTTTGTATGCTGAATTTGTGAACTTGTAAGTTATGTAAAATGTAATATGCTGCATTGATGAAAGATTAGGAATTTGTGCTCGGCTTGGCTCGGCTCGTTTTAAGCTCAAGCTTGATTTGTTACAAGCTCTACGTTTAAAGATCGAGTTCGGTTACTAAATAATTTTTCAAACTCGAGTCTTGGTCGAGTCAACTTGTGTATTACTTATTAATTATTTTATTTATATACATAGATCTTTATTTTTTATGTATTTTATTATATTTTTTCATATAGTGTATAATATACTATTCAGCTATATTTTCATCATTATATATAATAACATTTATTATGTATTGTGTTACTAGGTCGTGTATTATATGAGTTAAATAAAAAGAATATTAAAGTTAATAAATATTTGAAAAATATAAGGCAATAATTTGAGATAAATATTGCTAAAATTACGTATTAATATATAATTTAAGTAATAAAACAATAACATTATTTAAAATTTTTTGTTTTTAAAAAGGTTTGTTTGTAAAAATTTCACTTTTAAAAAATGTTTTTGAATATCATGCTTTATAAATATATAAAAATGTTTAAAACTTTGGTTTTTAGTTGATTTTGTGTCTCTATATTCTTTCTTTTAATTGTTTTCAATACAACTTTTGTCTTTTAGAAAGATCAATTTTAAAATATTTCGTGCTTTTAAAAGTGTTCATTGTTATAATAATTTAATTTCTTTAAAAAGTGTGTTTTTTTACCAAAAATATCTTCTTTTAGTATATTATGAAAGTTATTTATTATTAATTGGAAAAATATAGAAATAGTATAATTAGTACGTCATTTTATTATTTAATATGATAAATATACATTTAACATAAGAGAGAAGCACAAAGATAATATAAAGTTGTTTCAAAAATTAATATGTATTCATTTTATTTATTAGTATAACAATTTATATATTTATTATATTATACTATATAATTAAAAACCAACTCAAAAGGAATAGTAAATTTTTGATATTTTATTATATATATAATTAAATGAAAATAAAAAGCAATATATATATATATATATACTAGTAGTAAACCCACGTAATGCTGCGGTAGCGAAAATTTACAATGTGATACTTGTTTATTGTAGGGATGTTCATCGGTTCGGTTAACGGTTTGTTCGGCTCGGTTTGTTCGGTTTTTGAAAAAAAATCATAACCGTTAACCGAATCGAACTCGCTAAATGGTTATCCGAACAAGCCAAATTAAAAAAAAAAAAACCGAATTATAAAGTAGTAAGATATATTTAATTATTCGGTTTAAACGGTTAACCGAACAAGCCGAATTAAAAAAAAAAAAAGTGTAACCGAAAACCGAATTCAGAATTCGGTTCGTTTTTTTCGGTTACGGATACAGTTCAGTTAACCGTTTTAAACGGTTTTCGGTTATTCTGAACACCCCTAGTTTATTGTTAGTTTATCAATCATGTAGTTCAACATTGTATATTATTTCTTTAGAATAAACAGAAATAAAACAAACATGTTCTTGTTCAACAAACCAACAGATTTATGAAACGGACAATTAGACAGCTTTGGAGAAAGCAATAGACACGAATAAGGAAAAAGAATAGACAAACCTTTGGTATTTGAATTTTGCCCAAAACAAAGAGCTCAATCCCAAAGCAAGCTTCAACAAATCACAATCTGCTTGAATAATGCCTCCAAATACAACAATTTTGCACGCAACAAAACTCAATATTAATAGCATCAAACAAACTCGAAGTATTTACCAATTCATCCACTACAAGAAGAAGTAGCAACCCTTGTAAAATATGAACTCTGTTGTCGGCAATAGTTTCAGCAAACCAGCCATTTCCATCTATAATAATGTAGCATCTGAACATCAACATTCAATTTATCTATTTGAACTTAACCTGTAACTTCCCAACCATTGATCATTTGATCCAAGTAACCCAATCTATCTGAACTCTATTATAACAATAACAGCTAGTCCCATTTGTAACTAACTCAACATTCCAGCATACAATGTATTTAACATGTATTTGATGAGACTTTCATTCACATAATGATCTTATTCCAAATCATCAACAAATATAAATAATTGTATTAGTTTAATGGAATCCAATTGAAAACAAATTGGATCTAAAATAGAAACATGAACAGCAAAAGAGTTAATTCAATGCTAAACAATTTGAACACATAATAAATATCCAAAAAAATATTAAATTAGTTGTCAATTTTTGATTTTGGGACAACAAATTTTAAACTGGAACACGAAGTTTTTCAAATGAAACTTCTGCATGCCCATGAGGTGCATCATCAAACCCAAATGCAGTAAGACGTCTTAATATTTTCAATCCAGGAGTATTAATGTTCACAATAATAGTCATGGGTACAAGGCCCTTTACATGTAAGAAGTCGTGATATTTATTTCACCCAAGATTTGATCTCTCTACCAGGTCTCATGGGTTGCTGCTTATAAATTTATGCATTGAAGTCAGTTTTCCCCTGCATTATAATGTGGTCAAATAAGGTCAACACAACATTGCCATATTTTACCTAAGAAAGTGAAAGCTTGTCTCTTATGAAACTAACCAACACAGCATCAGAAGATGCAAATGCAGACCGAATTGTTCCATTTAGCATTGAAATAAGCCATTCTTGAAGTTGTTCTTTGCATTCATACCGCAATAATACCTTAAAAATTACAAAATACATTGGTTCTTCATTAATCCTCACATCAAGGAAATGAAATCCGGAATAAAAATTACAAATAGAATATATAACTTTGCTCTAACATTCTATTTTCAATTATCTTGGGCATAAATAGTAATATATAACTACTATCATAACTGCCTAAACTTTCACTCATTTACATAAAATTTTCTTTTACCTCCATAATTCATGTATCAGGAGCCCCATAATTGAACACCTGTGGAGCCTAAACAGAACGAACCATGATATCACAAAGGTATCCATATTCAAGATTCGAGAGTTTGGCATCCAAATTCCCAAATTAATCAAGTATCAAGGATACTTACATGAGTAGATCTTTTGCTGCCAGAAGCTAAACTGGCACCACTAATAAATGCAGAATGCCTGTAAGTTAGTGTTTATAAAGGCGAAACCTCAATGACAGCAAGCTCAGGATAACATTGAAGCAAAGACATGCATATATCTACAAAAATTTCGTTATAACTTCAGTGAATATTTTCCTATAAATATAAAAAGATACACAATATTAATTATATATTTTGATCATTCAAACTCAACAGAAAATCCAACTGATATTGGCACGTGCACAAGAGTTAACCTTTTAGACTGAATAAAGTATTTACGTGTAACTTGTAGCAGGTAGTGAACCAAATGCTTTTCACCGACCATTGCATAGCCAAATCATGAATTCAACCGTAAGAAAACTTCTTTTTTTTTCGTGCAATTTCAACTCACACAATTCCACATTTGCTAAAATTTCATAACATTATGAAAGGTTAAATATTTTATTATAAAATCTAAGCCTATATTCATCATTTTTTTTTACCTTGAATCAACAAAAAAGAATAATCAATACCTGAGTTACACGTTGGAACCCTAGCTTTCTTCAATGGAGGGGGGAACCATAGTCGTTGTGGGAGGAGTTGAACCCCAGCCTTCGTCACTATTAGAACCCTAGCCGTCGGAACGGTAACACGCCGTTGCAAATTTAAATCGAACAACCGAAAATTAAGAAGAAAGCCATTAAGTCGAGCTCTGACCAGAGCCATCACAACACATACATCATATTCTCTTTACAAGGAATCTGAGTGAGAGAACAAAAGGGATTTGAGAGCGAGACTAATTGTAAATGGGTGTGTGAATTTTGAAATTTGAAATTTGAAATCTTTTCATGTTCCAGAAGAATTCAAAGGGGCTGTGTGAGTTGTACCTAAAGCATGACAACTTGTACATTTCTTAAAATTAAGACATTATCATCGTCTCTTTCATATATACATTATAAAGTAGTAAGATATATATATTAAATAGTAAAAATAAATAATAAATATATATTATTATTATATTGAATATTATACTATATAATTAAAAACCAACTCAAAAGAAATAGTAATTTTTTTTATATTTTATTATATATCTATATATAATTAAATGCTTTTGATATTTTATTATATATATAATTAAATGAAAATAAATAGTAATATATATATATATATATATATATTGTAAAAAAACATGGTTTGTAAATTTGAATAATAAATCTCTTGAATCACCAAAAGTTTTTTTAAATTTGAAAATTAGTAAACAGAAATAAAGGCATAAATTTGAGAAAATTTGCTTAAAAATTTGTTTTTTATTAAATTTAAGAAATTTGATTGGATATTTCTGTTTTTGTTTTAATTCAACCGATTGGTTACTGGTGAAAAAGTTTTATGAGTAATTTTTTCTATTATTTTTGTAACATATTTGTGTGGATTTTATATGATTTTATGTTTTTATGAAAAAATTGTATAGACTTCGTGATTAAAAATTTAATTTTGCAATGTAATTTATGATTCTTTAAATGATATATAATACCCATTTTCAGGAATGTACTGTGATAAATCGTCTCAACGCGCGGGATGGAAAAAACCTAGTTGCATATTATAAGTGACATATTTTACTGAAATAAGAGGCATGTTTACTATTTGAAGCCGTTGAAGTTTGAGCTCATTTGTTAGTTCGTTCCGAATTGAGCTCTAACCTGGTTAACCTCTAATTCATACGAGTTAAGCCTGACGGGTTGAATTGGTTTGAGTTACGGGTCAGAACAGATTTTGGTTTGGATGACTGCGAGTCAGAAAAGATTTTAAGCAAAATCAATTTGGATCTAAATGTGTCATTTTTTAAAAACATAAATTTAGTTCATGTTTTAACTTAACAAATAGTTTATGTGCATAATCTTTAGTAATTTTATCATCAAATATATTATTGATAAATATTACTTGTTTGAATTTATTTTATTCTCATAGACTTTAGGTTACTCATCTTGGCTCGCATTCTGTTACAGTGTTACCCATCTCAACCTAAAATACAATAAATGCTTACCCATACCAACTCATTTATGTTACTTTGGGTCAAGATTGTCAGGTCTTGATCATGGACGGATGCCACGAATCTAGTGTTTAAAGTGTGGGTTCATGGGAACCCACCGTGTTTTCAAGATTTAATAGGATCTTTTTGTTTTCGAAATACTTTTAAGGTAAGGTGAACCCATTAATATTTTTAAGAGTAAATTATTACGGTAAATTTCACTAAGTGATATTTGTTAGATAATTTTCGATAATCAATGCTTGGATTTCCGGTCATATAAACTTAGCCAGTGAAATGATAGTTATTGGTGGTTAAACCATCAGGTCAAGTAAATTTCAATCATATAAACTTAGCAAATTTTATTAAGGTTTCGGGGCGTTGCCCGAACCCCACAAGGGAAGTTGTCCCCTTAACCCCACCCGCTGACTGGCCAGAGGGATCACCACCAGGGGCCCTGCCCTTCAAACTCTTTAATGACGATGGTTTTTAGGTATTGACTTAATATATCTCACTGTTATTACATGATGAACGTTACAAGACTCGAATAGTGAACCTACTGAAAATAGTGAACTTACTGAAAATTTTTCTGGATCCGCCACTGGTCTTGATAAGTCGTTTTAATCAGCTCATGATGCCCAACTCGTTTAGGCTTTGTAAAAGGTGATATATATATATATATATGTATGTGTGTGTGTGTGTATATATATATAAGTGCAGGAAGTTTTAGTAGATTTCAAAGATAAAAAAGTGACTAATTACACACATATTTGATACCAACAAGAACAAAATATGGTAGTGAACTATAAAAGATCTCTCAAGGTAGCTCTTACAATAGGTTGTTCCTGCAATCATACAAAAGTACAACTAGTTTAAATGTGTTGTACAAATTTATAAATTTGTTGATTTTAGGTTACACTATGTATCATTGGGATAAAGAAAATTGTTCGCTAAAAAGGAACATGTTGAATGGGATGAATGTTTTATTCAAATATTTGGATTAATATTTGACGTTGTAGATATAGGTTCAAATGATTTTCAGGTTACTCTAGTTATTTAAATATTTTCTTGTATTGGATTTTAGAAGATAAATTAGGATTTGATTTCATACTTGAAAATTTGAATTTGAATTTGAAAATTCATATTCAAGTTGATTTAAACAAACCTAAACTAAAAGAAACTGAATATTTAAGTGTAACTTTATTCATTTTTGTCCTGTCAAACTTTGTATTTTAGTATGCAGAATAAACACACACATATCGATCTGGATTTTATGTTATTACATTTTCGAAACCCAAAACTGAATTTAAATTGGTTTTCAAACCAAATTTAGTTTGTTTAAGTCTGGTTTAAATATCAAACACCCTACAAATGTCAACCCATTCACATGTTGAATTAAAAATGTATATATTTTGTCCAGTAACTTGACCTTCTTAAAATTATGTTTTAGAATATAGATTCTAAATATTTCTACAACAATACATACCTCAATATCACCAGAGTTGCCTTGATCTATCGGCTTTCCTCTCTCATCATATAAAATAAGTCCACTAAACCGCGGAAATTCACATTTCTCACCCATAAGTATGGGTCGCTGCCACACAGGTGAACCCGCGTTATGGCTTGGCCAACCTGCCTCACCACCACCTCTAGCTAGCAACGGTGTGGGCTGCTCTTTTCGGCTCGCACTCATATTCCCATCCCATTTACCACCTTTGCTCCATTGAACTGACCCAGTCAACCCTTTCTTAACTCTTAACCACTGACCCGCTGGTTCGTTTGTAGCAACGGGCTCAATCACACCCCCACCATCTTGAATGTTTTTGGCACCTCTCTTCCTTAGTGTGGTGGCGGCACAAAGCCCGACAACCGCCACTGCGATAAAGGCAGTTGCGGAAAAGAAGATCACAGCTTCTTGTGTTGAAAGCTTCAATTTGTCTTCTAAATTCCAAAGTGCTTCCATGGGGATGAATTATGTTTTGCTTAGACATGATTTGTTTTTAAGTTTGTAGGGGTTGTGGGGATCGGGTCACCGACAATTGGGCCTGATTTGGGCCTCAAGTTGGTGTTCAGTCTTTTTCATTTAATTAGCCGTTAGGAATTTAATAATCTCGTCACGAGGATTCGAGGACTTCTGAAAACTACGGTGGATCATTTAAGAGGCCCAAAAAAAAATAATAAAATAAAATAAACGAATAAAAAATAATTGTTCCAATATATACAATGAATTCTGTTCTTCTGTTGTTCCCCGTTTATTCCTAACATTGTTCTGTGTGATCTTAAGATATAAAAGATTAAGAGCGCTTGTGAGTTTTTTTTTTGTTTTATTACTTAAAGTATTTCTTAATATGTATTCATATATTTTATATTATAACTTTATTATTAACTGCTTAAAATTTTATATTAAATCCGTGTACTACACAGAGTTATAATCTAGTTTTAATAATATAATTTAGTCATCATTGTTTAATAATAGTAGAGAGAATTTTTTTATTTAATATAGTTATTAAATAGATAGAGAAAATGTTATTTAATATAGTTATTAAATAAAGAGAGTGTCCTGAAACCTGATGATTAGGGCTCTCACATTCTAATATGGAGGTCGGGGGTTTTGATCGATCCGTCTGGAGACAAGTTTGAAGGACACCAGGTGAATGGTCAGCTTGGAGTTTATCCCAGGTTTGATTCCGATGGTGGCGAAGGGTTACCCATTCAACAGGGTTGATGCGCGTCAGGGGGTATGGGTTCTCATAGTGGTTGAAGGAGCCCGACCTGGACGATCGCCCCCAAATGGTAGGGAACACGTGAGAATACTGTCGTAAAAAAACTAAATAGTAAATAGAGAGAGATGAGACAATAAAAATAAGATTCCATTAGATAGTGACACGCGTTTAGCGGCAGATCTTGACATTTTGAAAGATTGCATAAATTTATGAGAAACGCAATTAATTTTAATTTTTTGAAACGAAAGGAACGAAGCTAATACTTAAAAAAAACAATCATTTAGTCAAAAAAATAACACTACATATAGAAAAAGAGGGGGCAGTAGGCCCCAACCTCTATAATCCTTAGCCAAAGCACGTGTCACATGCTATATTCATTTATCGTTATAAAACTTATAATATTTTTTTCATTATCCATCACAATTTGTTCTAGACTAGATTTTGGACAGACTTTTCTTTCTCCTGCTACTAAAATTATTATATATATTAAATTACATTAGAAAGGAATAGAAATATATTAATATTATATTGAATACTAAATTTAATTTATTTATATATATAATGTTGATTATATATATATATGAAACTAAATCCTATAAAAACCCAATTTTAGAGAGCAAATTTTTAAACCTTATGTGAGCCATTGATTTGTAATCTAAATTTAATTTATTTATATATATAATGTTGATTGTATATATATATATATATATATATGAAACTAAATCCTATAAAAACCCAATCTTATAGAGAAAATTTTTAAACCTTATGTGAGCCATTGATTTGTAATCTTAAAAATAAATATGTGGTCCACATTAACCCACATTAAAAATGATTTTTTATTCAAAACTCAATCTTTTATTCAGGTTTAATTTGGACCACATATTTATTTTCAAGATTTCAAATCAATGGCTCATATAAGGTTTAAGGTTTTCTCTCTAAGATTGAATTTTTATGGGATTCAATCTTTCTCTCTCTCTCTCTCTCCCTATATATATATATATATATATAATGAGTGGGCCCTGATGCTTATATTATATATTATTATATATTATAACTATATTATTTAGGTGTTTGATACATTTATCAATGTTTTCAAAATTTAGACTTAAACCATTATAACTTATAAGTTTTTTTACTTTGAAAACTAGTAAACAGTTATAAAAAATATTAAATTTGAAGATTTTTGTTTAAAGATTTGAGTTTTTTTTTTAATTTTAGAGATTTATGTTTTTGTTTTAATTCAAACGATTGATTGCCGGTGAGACGGATTTTTTAGTAGTTTTTTATTATTATTTTTATAACATATTTGTGAGGTTTTTGTATGATATTATGAAATATTTGTATATAGTTCATGATGAGATATTTGATTTTGATATGTAACTTATGCTTCCGCAAATAATATGTATAATACGCACAGAAGTGTATTGTGATAACCCGCCGTAACGCGCGGGGGGAATAAGCCTAGTTATAAAAAAAAAAAACGATGAATAGCATAATAGGTGTAACGACCCGTTTTGTTTAAATACTATAATATAATCGAACGGGTCAAGTTTTAGTTAAATATTTATTTAACTAATATTTGAATGGTGTTGTTTGGTAAAGTTCATAACTAAGTTAGATAACTTAGTTATATGTTTTGAAAGATTGAGGGTTATAATTATCAATTACCTAAACTTGTAAGTTGGGGGATATGTATTTGACTTTGGTCAAGATTTCACATATCCTCACTATGTGTATGTGTGTGTTTCGTACGTGAGAAGCCAAAGAAGGAGAAGAAGAAGCTTTAACCTAGCTTCCAAATTGGTGGAAATCTTGAAGTTTAAATCAAGTTTAAGGAGCAAAATCACTATCTTAGGTGATCTTCAACAACTAGGTAAGTGAATTTGAGGTTTATTTCTAGTTTTTGAAACTTTGAAAGATGAAGCCATGAATGGGTTTTCATCCAAACTTTGAATTAGGTGTAATGGGTAATTACAACATGTTGTTTTGATCTTGTAATCATGTTTTAAAAGCCCAAACATATGATTCTTACATAAAGAATCAATAGGTGAGGATTTGGGTGTTGGGGAAATCATGTGAGTTTGGGTTTACATATGAACATGGTGACATTGATTTTAAGTAATGCTATGTTGTTGTTTTGCATGTAAGTTTTGGTCAAAACTCAACCTAATATGTTAAACTTATGAGTTTAATGAGCTTGATTGTAGAAATGGGTTATGGCTAAATTGAAACTAACAATATAGTGTGTAGGTAAAAAGCTTGCACACATGTTGTTTGTTAAAATGCCAATAATTGACTTTTAAGTCAATATTTGGAAATTGAGTCATGAAATGGGTTAAAAGTGATTATCATCATGAAATTGATGATTCGGTAGTAAAATGGTTGAATTGTTGAGCTTATATCAATCTTAATTAAAATGGTAGTTAAGAGAATTGAATTGTTGTAACTAGGTGGTGATAGTGGAACTTCAAAGGGAAGTCAACGGGAAGGCAAAGCACCGATAGTTAATCCGTGATTAGAAGTTCTAAGGTAAGTTATCTAACTTACTAAACACCATATATATGTAGTAGTAATAGCCTATTACTTGTATTGGATTGATTATAAATGTATGAGTAATTGATGATGTTGAGTTGATTATGCGGTTTGACAATTTAAAAAGTCAAATTGTTATTAGATTGAAAATTTTGATTTATAACTTGATGCAATCGAGTTAAATGCAAAATGGTTATGTAGTTCTACGATAGAAGTATCATAAGATATATATATCATAGAATCATGATCTTATATTTGGTTATAAATATGTGAATTGTTGGTTGGAATTGAAAACTATGATGGAAGGACTAGAGTGTGAACATCATAATTTGAATTGATAATTGTTGATTACTTCACCACTTGAATGTGGAAGTAAACTTTGGCAAGTTATGATGGAAGTACTTGGGAGAGAACATCATAATTATATTGGATAGCAAGTTTCCACCTAAGTGTGGAAAATTGGTTGTAATTGATTAATTGATTTGAATTGGTTTGAAATATATAATGGAAGTACCTGAGGGTGAACATTATAGTAATTATTGATGAATTATGTTTGGTTATCATTTGTATAACTAAATTTATTGATATAAATAGAAGTTTATGAATGAAGCACCTCTTTGGTGACTTTGATTAGTTTTGAGGATTTGATGTCCAATTATGTTTGGATATGAAATGATGTAATTTGATGATTTGAATCCAAGTAATATGGTTGAATAGACCTTTTGGATGTGTGAAATCACTTTGAAAAGTGAAAGAATGAAAACGGGCCTTCGAATGGGTCAAAACTGCACAAAACAGAAAAATCTGCATTTCTGGTGCAGGAGACCATAAGCTACGGCCCTGGGACCATAAGCTACGGCCTGGGGTAGCTGAACTCTCTGATTTACGGCCCTGAGACAGTAGGTTACGGCCTTCCTTACGGCCCTGACCAAAATTGATGTGTTTTGCCATTTTTGGGTTGGGGGACCATTGGGGATAATCTTACTTAGTTCTTATGAACTAATGGTGAAATTATATGTGGTTTTTTTTGTAGGTCGAAGGTAGATGCGCATGAAAGCTTATGATCGGGCCGCGTATTTTGGAAATATCAAACGTTATGCAAATTTTGGTTGTTGTGTTGTCATATACACTATGGTATAATGATTGTGGGATGTAATTAGTAACTTGTCATGTTTATATTACTTTTGTAAATATTTTTGGCGCTTCCGCATAATCTTTTGATAAAGTTTTTGTGATAAAACCTAACTGGGACCTTACTTTGACACGTGTAAGCGTGTAAATGTTTTGGGTGTTACAATAGGAAGCCAACATTGAACATTTATAATATTTCAGACTATAAAGTAAACATTAAGCTCACTACCTCCTTAACATTGATTCCTTGTCGTTCAAGTAATACATAATCCTAAATAGCTTAGACATTTATGATAAGTATGCTATCATATTCACGATGTGATCAGTGTCATAAGTTTCGTCTAGCTATTTACGCTAAAACTTAAAGGTGTTAATCACACTAAACTTTGATTGATCGATGAAATTTGAATTTGTTAGAATTATATTAAAAGAATTATTTTAGACATATCATTAATATGTTTCAGGTCCATAAGCATGATGCATAGGTTAATTGACAAATGGATAGTTTTATAAACATAAACATAATTATGCAAGCATTAATACTTAAAAGGAAATTCACAAGACAAGGAATATGGATAGGGTTGTCCTAACAATCCTAAACCAAACAAGAACATGTGATAATATGTTATCTAAATGATTATCAATCTACCCTTGCCACCCAATTGAACTTATTTTTATTATTGATTAATTATTATTGACTGAAAAAAACTTTTAGTTAAATAGACAAAAGCTAAATTATTTTTTTAATAAAATGTAAACACACGCTAGTCCAACAAATATACCAATATTCATGCCTAATGTAGGATAAAAACCAAGTTCAATTCATTACTAACCAAAACTATAAGTTTTTCTTTCTTTTTTTTTTTAAAATATATGTTGCTAGTTCATAATATATGTAAAACAAATGCTTTTATTTTTTTCAAAATCGTTTATGAATTATTTTTATAAAAACATCATGTTGGTTATGTTAAAATATAAAAGTACTATTAAAATATAACATTTTTATTTATTGTAGTATTAAAATTTAAAATCATAAAAGATTCCACGTATGCATTCAATTTGTTGAATATAAATGTTTTGTTTTATAAACAATTCTAAAAAACTTAATACATTCGGTTATTCGGCTTGATTAGAACATTACTAATTTTGGTTTTGTTTTTGGTTACGACCAAATAAAATCTCAAACTGAGTAACTCAAAAATAAAACCGATGAACACCTCCTGTTTTATGTTAAAAATGTTTTTTTTTTCTCTAATTAAGCTTTTATTTTAATTGTTTCAAAATAGTTTTACAACATATATATTTCCAATTAAAATATAAACATTTTTGACTTCTTTTAGAAATTAAACATTTTTTTAAAGACGAATTCAATTCTATGAAAAAAGAAACATAGGCTGTAAACGAACCGAACGAACACGAACGAGCCCTTATTCGTGTTTGTTCGTTCAACTTTTAACTTGTTCACGAATGCTAACCGAACGAAGATTCTTGTTCATGTTCGTTCATTAAAGAATTTAGCTTGTTCACGAACGGTTCACGAACGCTAACGAACACGTATTATTTAAACAATAAAAATCAACATTTTTAATCTCAAGCATTGGAGATAATCATTTAGAAATATATAATTTAAAATATTATAGTATTGAACTAAAAATAACTTAAATATTATGGTATTAAACTAAAAATAAAAAAATTAAAAATATACAACATATTTAATGAATAAATATAATAAATGAACTTAACCGAACATAAACGAACGTAAACGAACATGTTACCAAACGTTCACGAACACAAATGAACAAACACGACCTCTGTTCGTGTTCGTTCCTTTAACTAAACGAACGGAATTTCTTTTTCATGTTCGTTCATTTATCAAACGAACGAACATAAACGAACTTCCCGCCGAACGGTTCATGAACCGTTCGCTGAACGTTCGGTTCGTTTACGGCTCTAAAGAAACATTTTAAAAATTAGTAAAACGTTAGGTTATGAAAATAAAAAAAACTATTTATTTTTACAAAATATGACAATCCAATATTTTTTTATCAGACACGTTTTTCTTTATCTTTTACAAAGACACTACTTTGAGTGAACAAAAGTAAAATGAATAAATCTTTTATATATAATAAATAAAATTAATAATGGCTGCGTATTTGTTATGTAAGCCACTTAAAAGTTAAGGGCTGTTTGGTTGAATCTGAATTATTAGGTGCTGAATGGTTAAGATGTCTGAATGCTTAAGAGGGTCTGAATGATTAATTGCTGAACCAATTAAGAGTGTTTGGTTCACACATTTGAATAAAACTAAAAACTTCCCCATTTTTTTCTCAAAACCCTACCCATCCCCGTCTTCTTCCCGTCATCTTCGAGAGCCGCCGACTGTGAAGCTGAATCCACCGACGAGCACCACCGCAGCACCACCGCGAGCACCATAGTGAAGTCGCCTACCCCTTCGGCCTTCACACCCGCCCCATAGGCGTCGCATATTCGTCGATTTTAGGGTTTCGCACCTTTGGCCTATCCCATCATCGAATCGTTCGCAACCCATCGTCGATGTTAGGGTTTCGCCGCCTCCATCTTCATCCCTTGTGGTGTGAACCATCAAGCGGCAGTGGTGGTGCGATGGTGATGGCGTGATGGTGGTGGCGCGATGGTGGCGGCGGGATGGAGTCGTCGATGGTGCTGACTGGATGGAGTCGTCGGTGGTGCTGGCTGGATGGAGTAGTCGGTGGTGGCTGGGTGAGAATGGCTTCAAGTTTCATTCAGACTCTTTCCCATGCTTAACCATTCAGATCTGAATGGAACCATTCAGAGGCTGTATTTTACTCAACCAAACACACTTGTCTCTTACCGATTCAGAGGCAGCCTCTGAATGGAATCATTAAGAGGCAAACAAACACCCTCTTAGTTTTTTCTTCTTTCTCTACCATTAAATGTTAAATGTCACATGTAAACTTTAATTTAGTAAGTAATATAATTATAACAATAAATGTTTCTTTTTATTTTTATAAAACTTTATATGATATTTTTTATTTAAAATAAATATATTTTAAAAAACATTTATGTAACTTGCGTAATACCATGTTTTAACCTCGTAACAAATAAATGAATTTATTAACGCAAATAATAAATATTTTTAATTTACCGATCTTAATTAATAAGTTTAATCATGTCAAACTTCAAGGCCGCTGTTACCTTCAGTTCGATCTCTCAATATATCTATCGATCGACGAAGACGGGAACCGGAATCAATACAGGTTTTTTTGCCCCCCAGATTTTCTAGGGTTTTTCCTAATCTTTTACATCGTATTTCTCTAATCTTTTACTTCGATGCAAGGTTTTTGCCCCTTTTTTCTTTCTGTAATTGTTATCTAGGGCTTTAAACAATGCTATGATTACTTAATTGATGATCGTCGCTCTTCCAATTATGTGTTTTTTTTTTTTTTTGAATTCCCGTATCGATTGTAATTCTACGCAATGCGCCAACAATGCTGTCAGGAAAGTGCAAAATTAAAATTGATTGTTGTTTTAACGTTTCCATTCTGACGAATCTACAGTCATAGTTCTTGTAACGAAATTAGCTAAGAATTTCATGTTTATTATGAAGTTTTTAATGCTTGAAGTTTGGGGGAACTGTTTGGCTTCCTGATTCTGAGTGTTCATTACTTTGATGCTTGAACTTTAATGCCATCCTCTTGTGTGTTCTTCTTTTATGTGGGTTTTCCTAGTTCTTGATTAGGTTTTTCTGTTATTTGGCTTTTGATTGTACTTGCCATTTTGAGTTTGTACACTGAATCTCTTTCAGAAATCAGAATCCAGGACTAGAGGATTGTTTAGTTTTGGGATTATGTTTGTCTATGCAAATCCACCCAATTAAATACACCTGTTGTAAGTTTTATTTATTTTTTATTATTATATTTTTTTTTATTTTTTAAATTCAATATTCTTATCTTGATATAATCTAGTTATTATTCATGGTTTGAGTTATATGCTTTCACATTCGTCTTGTGATATAAAATGCAACATAGTTTGTTGTCATTAGTTGCTTATTATTCTTTTCTACTTTAGCCTTCAGGTATATTCTGCCATTCATACGGGAGACTTGACATACTCTATAAGGAGTTATATTCTTGCATCTATTGATTTCTTCAAGAAAGATGTCTGGGAGGAACCATGGACCTCCAATTCCAATGAAAGCTGCTCCACATGGTGGAATGCCACCTATTCATGAGCCACCATTTGCAAGGAATCCAGGCCCAATGCCCCACCCTGTTTTTCTTGAAGAAATGAGGGAAGCTCAGTTTGCAAGGGGTCATAGACCACTCCCACCTCACCCTGCTATCATCGAGGAACAGTTAGCAGCTCAACATCAGGACATTCAGGGGCTATTGGTTGATAATCAACGGTTAGCTGCAACACATGTTGCACTTAAGCAGGAATTAGAAGCTGCACAACATGAGCTTCAACAAACTGATCACTTTGCTAGAAACTTACTAATGGAGAAAGATATGCAGATGAGGGAGTTGTATGAAAAGTCAGCCAAAATGGAACATGATCTTCGTGGAGTTGAAGGCATGCGAGCTGAGCTTATGCAATTGCATGCTGATACTAGGGAATTGACTGCCACAAATCAAAAACTTGCTTCTCAAGTTCAGGCTATGACCCAAGATCTTTCCAGAGCTAATGCTGACTTGCAGCAAGTTCCAGCACTTAAGTCAGAAATTGGAGGGCTTAGACAGGAACTGCAACATGCAAGGTAAGTTTTTGATTTTAAATAATAATTGCATTTTTTATTTTGTTTTGACAAACCAATTAATCAATTATTCAAGGTGTTGCTGTATGTGGAATTTTAATGAAAATTGAAAACTTAAATATTTAAAAAAGACTCCCTTTTATCTTAAAATGCTGACATTGTTATGTTTTATTTAGTAGTAGAAGCCAAGAAAGCTGACTTTTATTTATTTTTATTACTTATTAGCTTACTCCCTAAACCAAAGGTGGCAAAACCACCCATTCACTTATGATTGGGATGTGTACCTATGATGATATTCGTCGGAAGAGCAAGGCGTACTAAAGGTTCAAAGGGTGAGATTTGAGCCTAGGTGCACAATTGCCAAAAAGTGAGGTCCTGAGATAAGCAAGGCACATGGACAAATGTGCCTTTTTTTAGGGGTTTTAGTTCAAAGCTTGCTTAGGGCTAGTTTAGGATAGTATAGGTAGGTTCTAGGTCATTTTTGAAAATTTTAAGCAAATTTGGCCAGAATTTATCATATTTGGCTGGTATCTTTTCAGAATTTTTGCCGAAACCTTATCGGAACCTCGCTTGAGGGCCTACATGACCACATGGCATTTTCTCTGCATCGCTTCACCTACGAGCCTAGCGCATGCCGGAGGGTTTTTGACAACATAGCTTATGATTCTTATGTTTTATTTCTAACAATTAATTGGGTCATATATAAATACAGTGAAAATTAAAGAAGTTAAATGGGCTGACTGGGCCAAAGTCGTCTAAAGTCTAACATAATTTTCGACTTTCATTATAATATTTAACTTACTAGTTATTTACAACAAAACTTAGAATCTCTACCTAAAACGCAGTCCATGGGAAGTTCTATTTTTCTCTTCATTTTGAATAGTAATTCTTGAGAATTTGTGTGTGTATACACAGATCATAGTTTTCAAGGCGCATATGCCTAGCACGAAGCCTAGGCGCAAGGTGCTTAAAAAATGAGGGTTTTTTTAAGCAAGACACATAGCATAAAATTACCATTTTAGGGCTTTTTTGACATGATTTAGGCTTGTTTAGGGCTAGTTTAGGTTTTTTTTTTGTTGAAGCCAAGCTTGTTTAGGGCCAGTGTAATTGTTTTAGACATGCTTAAATCTGTTAAGACATTTTTTGTCCTGAAGTTGGCCAGATTTTTGGCCGAAGAACGTGCCTGAATGCCCGAGAGTGTGCCTATTTAGGTGAGACTCACTTGCTGCGCTGCGCTTGATCGTCTAGGTGCGCTTTGTGTGCCTTTGACAACTAACTTGTGTCATTGTGCATTTGTGTGTAACATCTCAGCAAATGCCATGAATTGTTTTCTTTCGATATTGGCTCCTCCAATCGGGAGTAGGAGCTTTGAATGTAGTTGACATTTGGCTAGGTCACTAGGACAGTTTTAAGCGGATGTTAAAGCTTGTTTGTTCTTAGAACCACCATCTGTTTCGTGTTTTTATTATCTTCTTCTCTTAAGTATTTGAAAACATATTAATTTGCATATGAATGCCTATTGACATGAAACATTAATCTTCAAGGGCTGCAATTGAACATGAGAAAAAGGGGCATGCTGAAAATTATGAACATGGCCAAGTGATGGAGAAGAATCTACTCACAATGGCTCGAGAGCTAGAAAAGTTACGAGCTGAGATGGCTAATGCTGAAAAAAAGGCTCGTGCTGCTGTAGCAGTAAATCCAAATCCAGGTATTAAAATGGATTACACTTTCATTAATGTGTCTGGGATTGCTTATTCAAATTCCAAACTGCTTATATGATTATTTGAGTTAAATAGGCTGTTTTGAATAAGCAGTTTGAATTTGCTTAATTTAAAAGGGCAATAAAAAGACAAACAGTAAGCAATGCCAAACATTACCTTAAGGCTCCAGTTTTGCACTTTAATGGTCATTGTGGGTGCACAGGCTATAACACAAATTATGGCAACATGGAAGCCAACTATGGAGGGAATCCTTATCCACCAAGTTATAGCATGGCTTCTGCAAATCAAATGAATCCCGTAAGCTGTCTAGTTGTTATTTTAGTTTTTATTTTGGTAGTGCACTGGTGCACAACCACTCACAATTACGTTCATCCTGCCTTAAATATTCTTTAGGGTTTAAATTTATTTTACTGCTGTTACAAACTATCAGGGACGGCCTGGTGCTGAAGGATATCCTCAGTATGGAGCTGGAGCAGGAGCTGGACCTGGTCCTGCGACTTGGGGCTCATATGACATGCCGTGGGCTCAATGACACAGATAGACTATCTCATGCTAGGCAGTGGTCTCTTATATTGCGTATCGGATTGATGGTACTTTGAATTAAAGTCTAGGTTTGTTAATGTTCTCACTAGAGATACTTAATAATTTACATATGCTATTTTGGATCTTTTTGTTCTTCAGCTAATGCTAGCAGTTAATTTGAACGCAGAGTTGGATTTTTCACATTGACCTTGTCCTTCTGTGTGCCATTTAAAGCATATATGCAATGTCCATTTGAATATTTTCTTTCATTTAACTTGTTCATTGATGAAATGTAGATGTTCATGATCTCGGTTTTAAAACTGGTTATTAACATTGTGTCCTGATTTGCTGGTATCACTTGCAACATTATTTCAATGTGTGTAGTGTGAATCGGATATGACTCATGGCTTATGGTGGCTGGATTAATATATTTAGATACCTTCTAAATCACAATTTGGTGACATATCTTATGTCCATGCAATGCTATACTTGCACTTTGTGATTTGCATTCAACGATGTGGATTGTATAATTGATACTTGTAAATATTTTTGGGTATCTCTTTTAGATTTTAGTTTTATTCTAAACCAAACTATGAGTTATATACGTGCCAAATTTTGTCTTGTATATATTTTTGAGTCATGATTTTGACTGCAATTTTTCAATGAGAAAAGTGACCAGTAAAATATTTGTAACGTATGACTCATGCTACTAGTCTACTACAACTGATTCTAGCTAGTGAATTATTAGCCTACAAATGATCATATCAAATATATAGTGAGCTCCTTTTTACTCATGTCATTTTAACATTTAGTCTTATAATATTATAGTTTAAAGTAATTTCTAGTGAATAGAGACAAATTCATTATTGTTGTAATAAATATTTAGATTAGTTAACCAGGATTCTTTCTTGACCAGCATAAGGAATTTTTAAATTTCAAAGTAGTTGATCCTGTTCGTGACGTTCAGTGATATATTATCATTTTAGCTCCAACTATGGAACTAATTAAATATCTTATGATCAACAGTCAACTATAGTTTGGTTATGGTTTCTTTCCTTTGGATGGGGAATTCTTATGAAGACTGTTTTTAGTAGTCGTCATCTTTAGATAAACTTTTTGGCTTTTTGTCCCTTGGGCTCATGAGAGCTACAACTATTTCCACTTTGGGATGTGTCATGAAAACTGTGGATCTTCGCATATTTCCATACTATGATTTCTTATTTGCTTATTGCCATCATATCATTACAATTTGGTATTAGGTTAGACCTACAAAATCCATTTTTTCATTATTAGAGCATGCCTTAGCATATTTGACATATAGTTAAGCAAACTACATGCTTCGTAAAGAGTTGTGAAGTTTTTCAGACAGTGGGATATATTTTTAACTTGTATAAGTTGTTTTTTAAGAGGGAAGAAGAGGTGGGTGTGTGTCGAGAGGGGGTTGGAGTACACCTACCATTTTGCTCCATGTCAGGATCATAGTCTCCCATTTCTTGTTCATTGATGATTATGTGGAAGGTTCACCTCTCTTCCACTTTCTTAATTTAATGACATTTCTTCTTGCATATTGTTTTTCCATAATACACAACACACTCTTCTCACCATCTAGTTGCCATTTGATTGTAAACTTCTACACATTCCATTATGCCAATCTTATTACAAATTAATCCTCATATATATCTTCACAATTAAACTTTCATCATTGAGTCCTCAAACTAAAAAACTGTGACAAACTTCAATTTCAAAAATCGTGACAAACTAAATTGTTTTCAGTTTTTTTTATCATTGTAAGAATAACCTGAAGCAACTATAATAGGTTTGGCTCTAGTTCATGTTATCTCATTCTTTAGGAGATACTAAATTATCATCTGGTTTATACCATATCAGTGTGCCTCATCACCTCATTGAAATGGAAAATTTAGGGCCTTCTTGTTGTTGACTTATAGCTCAACATTGTAGATAAGTGTTATCTGTTAACATGTTACATTGTTTGCTGCCATGCAGCATTGCCCAAGCCATTCTTTGAGCCACTTCTTCTATTTTGTATATTGTCATGTCTGTACAATCATACGCAAAATCAGTTTTCTCTTTCAATATATATATATATATATGTGTGTGTGTGTGTGTGTGTGTATATATATATATATAAGGAAGAAAAGTGTGATAGCTGCCTACCTGTTAAATATGCTATAATTATATTCTGTTATAATAATGGCCATTTGAGTTATGAGAAGTGATCATATAGGTAGAGTTGATTGTTGCTCAGGCAAATGTAATGGTGTATATATGAAATGCATTATGGGACGGGCCAATGATCAACAGGCATCTCATGTAAATGGGGGTGTAGTATCAATTATTTTCACAAAAAAAAATCTAATGTCAATGCCTCAAGAGATATTGTTGATTGCATGATGCTACAAGATCTCCAGGAGTGAAGACCTGCATCAGTTTCACAGTCAAGTAAGTAATGAAATTTTGTGAGCCAATTAGTGTTTACCTTTTAGAGGATATTTGGTTTTTGCTTGGGCTAGTAGATAAACCTATTTTGTGTAATGATCTGACCACCCTTCTTTTGGTATAGGAATGTCTTTAATGAAATATTTTTGAGCTTTAGTTTACTTATTCATTAATTGGATGCAAATTCAATTTTTTTTATGCATATAGAAGTGAGCATAGGCACAAGGGTTTGCTGCCTAGGACTGAGTTTACGTTTTTTTCTTTATGTAATTCCTCCTAGGGGATGATGGAGGCTGAACACCACACTGCTAGTATAGATTACTGCAACAAGTTATTGTCAAAGAAATGACTTGAATAATTAGAGGGTATTTTAGTACTTTTCCATAAAGGTGTTAATGTTGAATAAGTTTGATTTGTTAAGTAATGTTTATTTTGAATTTGTTATTTTAGTATGATTAGGAGTTAGAGTTTTGAGTCTAATTACTTTTCTACTTTTCTAAGGTGTAGTCTATTATAAATGGAGGTTAGGGGTTAATGTAATTGGTGTGATCTTTCACTATTAATAAAATGAACTAGTGATTAATTATTAAACTGTGTTATTCTGTGATTGCTTGATTCAATTATTCCAACAATGGGCTTCAAAGCTTGGTAAAGCTTATACCTGAAATTGAATGCTAGAGATCAAGACATGTGATAGGCTAATATCGAAGAATATGGGAAAGGACATAGACCACACAATTGAATCTATGAAAGATTGATTGAATTATTGAAACC
Source organism: Mikania micrantha (assembly GCA_009363875.1). Lineage (NCBI taxonomy): Eukaryota > Viridiplantae > Streptophyta > Magnoliopsida > Asterales > Asteraceae > Mikania > Mikania micrantha. Next base: position 580,829 of record CM018696.1, on the reverse strand, counting down.
AAGAACATGTGATTGGTTCAAACAAAGTGAAAACTTGATCGTTTGAGACAATTTGAAAGAAGTAATTTTCGTGATAGAAGCTTAAAAGAGAGAAAGTGGTTGTGAAAGTGTGCCATGCGAGTTAATAAAGATTAAAGTGAGAAGAAACAAGTCAATATGTGAAAGGATAGGCCAAAGCAGCCCGTCCTATACGAACAAGTGTGGAAGAATTGTGATAGGTTCGTTTGAGAGTCCAAGGGGATGTATTGATCGAGAAAACTTGAGAGAAACAAGTTTTGGAGGAATGTGAAGGCGCTGAAGACCGACTTTTGTGAAACAAGTTATGCAGAATAAATGATTAGCAAAGTTGGAAAGAAGTCGTGAAGGATGCGGTGAAGTTGATCTAAAATAGATCATGAAGACCCTTGTGAGAAGAACTTGTGGGGAAGAAATCAAATAAGCACTGTCATATTTTGGTGTCATGGTTGTTTACTTGGTTGATAATGTGAGGAGTGTAAACACAATGGAAGTTATCTATGCACTCTTGAGGGGAGTTATATCTGAGGTGACTGATCAAGGAACAATGAAGGCTGAAGGATGTGAGATACAATTGGTGAAAAGTTGTGGTTATGTGGATTTGTTCACGGTGACAAGAATTACGGTAAATCAAAGAAGAGTATTACTTTGAATCAATGATCTAGGAGGTACAAAATCAAGATTACGATGGAGAATGAAGGTGTTAATCTTGATAAATTTTGATTTATTAATTTGTTTTACTTTGAGTTTGGTACTTTAGTATGATTAGGGGTTAGAGTTTGAGTCTAATGCCTTTTCTTGTTTTCCTGGGTGTATAGACTTTTCCCGGGTGTATAGTCTATTATAAATAGAGGTTAGGTTTTAATGTAATTGGTGTTGTCTTTTAATTTTAATAAATCAACTAGAGATTAATTATTAAACCGTGTTATTATCTGATGCTTGTTCCAATTATTCCAATATCTCCTCATAGTATTGTGGTTCATGATTAGTAATTAGTAGGGTTGTAAACAAGTCGATCTGAGCCTCAGCTTGCTAGGCTCGAGGCCTCGAGCTCAACTCATAAGAAAATTTCCCACTATTTTTTAATTATTTAATTTATTATTATTATTATTATTATTAATTTTATGTATTTATAATTATATTATTCCGATATAACATCAAATATATGATTTAAATATATTTTTCATAATTTTATATTTAAAAATAGTTAATTATAGAAATATACAATTAATAGAATAACTAAAAAGCTTGTTTAGGCTCACGAGCTGGCTCAAGCTCGATATGTGACCTAACGAGTCATATATCCTGGGCTCAAGCTTGTATAGTCTCGGGTCGTATGAGCTTTTTACCAATCCCATTCCAAGCATCTCATGAGTCGATTTGATCTGTTTACGCCCCTATTAGTTAGTAGCTACTATGTGTAAAAGAGAGTCAAGTTGCTTCCGTTAGTATATAATTCTGAGTCAGAACTTCAAATTTAGGAGATTAAGATACTGAATTCACAAGAACAATATGCTTAATTCGAGATGGGCTAAATCTCTAGTTTATTGCAAAGGTTCAAGAATATAAACACAACCAAAAAAAAAAGAATATGATTAACTCCAAGTTAAAAACATTCCGTTCAGTAATTGCCATCTGTACTAACTTGTTTTACTTTTCTTTTAATTTAATTCCTGTTCCTTGGTTGATTCATGTCAAATGGGTCAAACAACGGTCCAAACACATAATTAAGCCGCTCAAATTGCTCCATTTCCCCTTCAAAAGTTCAAATTTAGACCGGTTATTCTGCCTATGTGAGTAAACTTTTACCAGGTTCGTAACTTTACTTTTGTCCTGGTAGAAACCCAATGATTAAGGCAAAAGAAAGGAAATTGCACCACCATAAGATCATAGCTTTCCTAAGTTGCTTTTTTAGTGGTCTGTGCTTCCATGACCCAACAATGAGCCATAATGGAATCTAGGAGAAGGTTGATTTCCCAATTTGTGGTTAGTGAAAACAGTGGAATAGAATCCGTAGAGGGTGGTCCTTTGATTGGTTTGGGCTTGGACACATGAAAGACTGGATGTATGCGTCATGCGGGCATTATTAGGTAAGGGCGTAAGGCTAATTCATAGGCGACGGAACCTCCCGACTTTTGATGGCGTAGGACTAGAAAATCATGAAGACATTTTCACCCTTGTGGTTTTGCCGAGCTCTATTGTAGGTACAATTAAATCATCAAGAAAACCCAGTCGCCCTCCTCTTCAAATACGCTTGTGATTTCATATGACCACGAGCTTTCTGTAGATTAGCCCTTAGTAGCTTAAGCATATCATCACAAACCATGGTCCTCCAATTTCGTATTTTCATTATTTTCCCCACCATGTACAGAAGAAGAGGAAGTGGTGTGTGCCGATACACTTCCGTGAACAGAAACCAGTAGCAGTATGGTACCCTGTATTATATGAATATTTTGCCTAAGTGGCTAAGTGAGAAATCAGCTCCATTTAGAAGGTTGCTCATGGGCAAAACAACGTAAATAAGCTTCAAGGCAACAAATTAGAACCTCGTTTTGATCATCTGTTTGTTGATGATAATTGGCACTTAATTGAAGCTTAGTTTTACTTAAATGAAATAACTCTTGCCAGAAGTTGCTAAGAAAAATAACGTCTCTGTCGAAGATAATTGATTGGGGAAAACCATGATGGTTTCATGACGGCTGACACTAGTATGCCTGTGATCAAATACATTGAGACATCTTCCCAAATTTGATTAGGAACTATTTGTTGCGTTGACAAATGTCACACTGTTAGACAAATTGGCTGACATCCTGTTTCATGTTGGGTCAAAAAATTGTGAAGCAAGGCTTTTATGTGTTTTTAAGAATCCCCTATGACTGACCATCGGGGTAGCATGAGATTCATGGGGTAATATGCTCCAAAGCTGGGAGCTATCTAGATTCACTAGATGGCTGTGGTAATGTAATTTTGTCCCACTGGTGAAAACCCTGGTTTGGATCATGGGTTAGTTGCTAATTGTTGCAGCAAATCACATGTATACAGATCCTTTTGTAACCCGCATTGGATATTAGCCAAGTTGGTACAATATGGTACTACTAGTGTCAAAAAGTCACCTGTTTGATGTTTGCATGATATAATGATTCCACTTCTGTGTAGCCATGACCATTGCTAACAGTTCACGATCATAGGCCGATTTTAGATGGTTGGAAGGAGAAAATCCTTTACGAAAGTAGACAATCAGATGTTCGTCTTTCATAGAATCACACCAACCCCGTTGGCAAAAGCATTGTGTTCCAACGTAAAAGGACTGGTACATTCGGGTTGTTTAAGAACGGAAGCTAAGATGAGGGCCTGTTTCAACATGTTAAAAGCTGTGAGAGCCAATTCAGACCAACAAAAACCATCCTTTTTGGTAAGCATTGTAAATGGCTGTGCCATAATGCCTTGGCTTTTAACAAAACATCGGTAATAGCCCGTGAGTCTTAAGAATCCTCGGACCTCATGAACTGTTGAAGGAACCGACCATGATAGTACCACAGCTACTTTTTTGGTCTACATGAACTCCATAAGCTGAAACATGTCCCAAAAAATGGTACTTGAGACTATCCAAATCAACACTTGGATATCTTTGCATAGAATTGGTGTTAATAGAGAAGGTCCATAGCTCGTTTGAGATGTTGCAAGTGCTATTCCATGGATGGGCTGTAAACAGGGATATCATCTGTTACGGACGAGGGGCTAATGATTTGTAAGCACAAGTCTCCTAGGCTCCTATTAAACAAATCTATTATAGAAAGGGCAAGATAGGAAATAGCCACTAATAGTTTGTTATAGTGGGCATTAAATAAGAGACAAGGAGGTGAGTGGGGCATGGTGGTTTTGTTAGTAATAGAGGGCTCCTGTGATTACAGTGAGAGAATTGTTTATGCTATTTCTATTTCAATTGTATCTCGTTTGTTTTCATCAATCATTAATCAAAATTCCAGTAACGTATCAATTTGAGTATTCAATTTCTTTGCATTCGTATCTTTGTCAAAGAAGACCAATACAAACTGCAAAGGTAGGGACCAAAAAGATTATTTATGACTACCTGAAAGGTCGAGGGCTTGTTAGTTAGTCCAAGAAGTATTAATTTGAACTCATAATACCCTGAATGAGCTAGGAAAGCCGTTTTAGTGATGTCTTGGTCTAACACCCTAATCTTATAGTATCTAGATCTTTGATCCAATTTCCAGAAGATTATGGCCCCATGTAATTCATCCTATAGTTCTTTAACATTGGGTATTGGATGCTTGTTAGGTATTATGATTTTATTAAGGGCACGATAATCTATGCACATCCACTAGGTATCATGTTTTTCTTTACTAGTAGGATCGGGCTAGCTGCTAGAGTACAGGCTTACACTCGGTTGTAGCAATCCAACCATTATGAGTTTTTACACATGTTGTTTAATTTCTATTTTCTGTGAGTGCGGGTTTTAGTAAGGCCGAATGTTAGGTTGAGATGAATAGGTGGTAGAGGGATAGAGTGCTCGTAAGCTACTCGAGATTGGACTGGTAAAAAGGTCGAATGAGCCGAGTCTAATCGAGCCGGAGCTTAAGCCCTAAAATATGGCTCGTTTAGCTATCTAACTTCAGCCTGAGCCTGAGCCTCACATTCAAAGCTTGTTTAGGCTCACAACCCTTAATGAGCCTACACTTTATTTATAATAAATAATTTCATATATGATGCATTTCCTGTTTTGCTCTTGTTCTAATCAACCCCTAACTTAATATCTTTCTTTCCCATTTCTAGATTCACGTAGCAAAGCATCCAGCCGATAGAACCCTAGAACCAAATGTAGCCTACACAAGACGATCTCGAGCTTTATATTTCTTTCATGAGTCGAGCTTGATCTTAAAAAAAACTCGATTCGATTTGATTCGTTCTCGATCTCGAGCTTCAGAAAAACATCACGAGCCGAGCTTGAACAATGCTAGGCTCGGGCTCATCATGGTTACACCCCTATTAATAGGCCGCAGTGCCTGGGGAATGGGAAATGAGAAATGGAACACCTGAGTCAATAGCTGAATGCTGAAAACTAGATGATGTTTGCGGACAAGATGGTGTTCCTTGCAGTTTATATTTCTTACCATCTATAATAAAAATCATGAACATCTCCCACCAAGTAGCTTGGACCGCGTTCAATTTGGCAAGTCACTGGATACCCAAAACCAGGTCACCTCTTCCTTTAGAAAAGGGCCCCTCCTTTAGAAAAGGGCAAAAATCTTGCACAATTTAAGTTAATTGACCTGCAAAGATAAGTATTTGCATTTGCTATGACAATGAATCACATCTTTGTTTCCAATTTGAACACCAAAAGGTGCTTTTGGATAAGTAGTTATATTTAACTCCGTGTACTAGAAGTCTAGAACATCATAGTTGAAACTCTCCCTGCACAGACATTCAGACTATTTGTCCTCCTGGATCTTAAAAGTGCCGGTTTTACAATCGTATCCTGGACTGTATCTGTCGTCACATCTGAAACTCTCCATGCACAGACATTCAGACCATAGTTGTTAAAAGCGCTCGCTTTTGCGCCTAGGCTAGGAAAAAAGCCCCAGCGCTGACTTTGTGCTTCTGGGCAGACGAGGCGAGGGCGATGTGCTATTTTTCCAAAAGCCCACAAAGGCGGTGGCTTTTTTGGGAGGCGCAAACCCACAAGGCGGTGGCTTGTGCTAAAAAAAAGCGGCTATTTGATTTTTTATATTTAATTATTTTTGGTTTAGATTTAATTAGATTTTGTTTATTAGTTTTTTTAATGGATCGATTAAACAATTATGGAAAATACGATTTTACGTTTAATTAGTTTGGCAATTCTAAAACTTATGCCGACTCCTCAGCATACCAGTTTTCTTCCACGATTCCTCAGCATACCCGTTTTCTTCCAATTAGCAATCGCACAGTGAAATTAAGTTCTAATCGAACCTGAAACTGTTACAGCAGCAGTCGATCTTCTTCAAATTAACTTCATCTAGTTGCAGAAATCAGGGTTAGTTGTTCAATTTATTCCAATCGACCCAATATAAATTCTGAATTTCTTACGCTAAGCCTGATTGTAATACAAATTTTGTTTCAATTTCTGATTTTATTCAGATTTTTGTTATCATTTGCTATTTAGTAATATGAATCGGAATTTTGGAAGGAAGTATGTTTTGTTATATTCTAAAGTGTATGTGTGTAATTTAATTTAATTTTTTTTATTGTAAGCGCGCTTTTTTTTCTCAGGCTAGCGCTTTTTTTGCGCCTATCGCCTAGGCCCCAGGCGATGCCATAACGCCTTAAGTGCGCCTAACGCCTTTGACAACTATGATTCAGACTGTTTTTCAATGTCCGATAAAGGAAGAGGCTGGAGGCTGGGTTTGATCTGGTTGGCAGTGACCGGTTGCGAGACTGAAGGCTGTTTGGAATCCGATTGTTGATGTTTTGAATATGGGGTCAGCTGTGGGTTTCTTCCGCTGCAGTTGTGGCGCACCTTAGTCTAGCGAGACTCATAACATTATATGCTGTCCAGGGTTTATGAATCCGGACATCTGCTTTTAAACCCTCTATGAGTCCATTTAAGAATACCCCCACAAACAATGTTGTGGCCATTTAGACATGTGGGATGTTCACTTGGCAAACTCCAGGTTGTACTCTTGAACACTGCCAGTTGTGTTTGATGCTTCAGAGGAACTCATTAGGATCTTGGAACTCAGCTGGTCCAAAATTCTTGTGAAGGGTGTGAGTAATATCATCCCAGAACATCATGGGTTGATCTGTGGTTACCTAGGCATATAAATCCAGGGTGTCACCCTCCAAGTGCATGGATGCAATGTCTACTTTCTCATCTTCTGGGAGACTGGGACGTTGCAGTAATGAAATAATTTTCTGCCTTTGAAATTCATCCATGGGGGTCCCTCGCCACTGAATGAAGGGAAAAGTAATTTTTGTACGGTCGGAAATGGGCTGCGATTTCCAGGAGCTTTCCCCTTCATCATACTGGTGGCCATGACAACGGTCCTTGGCTTTAAGAGCTGTGATGTCTTCTTTCATGTACTCTAACTTTGCTAACTTTGCAAGCAATCGCTGCTAAGTGGGCAGCTATTGGATTTGGTTGGGTATGAATGCTGCTGTTTCCTGACTGATCCCGGGTCTGCACCATGTTCTTCGACTTCCCGGCAATGAAACCAAATGATGGAACTTCAAAGTTACTAGATTTACAAGAACAATCTGCCTGATTCGAGATGGGCTAAATCTTCAGTTTTACCGTAAATGTTCAAGAACAAAAACATAACCAAAAAAAGACAAGAAAATGATACAACTCTAAGTTAAAGAACATTCCTACTGGTATAATAACTGTTAATGTTTGTTTTGATACAAAAGGGAGTTCGGTTGCTGATTTTAGTATATAAATCAGGTTTTAATGTAGATATTTCTGTCTTTAGATTTCCCGATTTTCTGATGGATGTTAATATTTTTGTTTTCTGGATCTCTTCTGATTTGGAAGATTTCATAGCAGTTCAACAATCCTTTTTGTGCATATTAATATATTATATACAAAGCTGTGTTTTATATTTTTTTGTAGCAGTTATTTCAGCTAATTTAAGACCTCTACTCAAGAAACTTAGATTAAGTGGCCTCTTTTCGTGGTATAAAATTTAGAACTGGTGTCAAAGCATTAGAGAGAGGTTTCTAAAATTTGCATAAAAAGTGTTGAATTTTTTATGTTATTTACATTCGAGAAAGGTTTCTACAAAGCCCCATTGCAATGAATTAAATTGAAAGGAATTCTGTAACTATAGCTATGATATTAAGCAGCCTATGATGTATACCAATATATTTGTTGAGTTGAAGGGGCATGGTTTCCGTGTTTTGAATGTAATCACAAGTGTGCAAATTTTACATATTGTTACATGATATTAGGCATGTCGGGCTTATGGTTAATGCCTTTGACACAAATAAAAATATGGGTTGTGTTTGGGTTTATCTTTGCAACCCGTCAACCTGACATGATTATCACCTCTACATTTATGCACGTTGTGTCTAGTTGTTAAACTTGAAAGGCGCATAATTTTTATTTTAATAATTATACTGTTGGATTCTTTTAACTTATAAATTATGTAATCTGTGCTTATCACTTCATGCTAGCTCTTGTCTTCATTAATGCCTTGTGTTTGTATTTCTCAAAAAAAGGCCATTTGCATGTGCATTGAATGTAGAGACGAGATCGGTGCTATACTGCTATTGGTACCGAAAGTGTCGGTACTAAGTATTTGAAAAAGTGGGTACCAAATACTGTACTGAATCTATCGGTACAATATTGGTATTTGACTCAAAATGGTCATCTCTAAATGGTATTGGTATCATATCGATATCAAATTTATGAAAAAGGTTTGGTACCGGTACTGAATTTATGAAAAAGTAGGTACCCAATGCCGTACCAAATCTATCGATACGGTATCGATACTCAATACCACATGCTCATCCCGCTCATCCTCAATTGAATGCCCTTGTTCGCTTTTATATCTATATTGCTGTCTGACATTATTATTTCATGTCTCAGGTGTTCAGTTGGTTTCTTTTTTCTTGCAAGACAAATTGGCTTGCCCCCCACCTCTGTAGCCATGTCTTGCCGACACGCATGCCGAGCTTCCTGGCACGGAGTTTGCCTTTTTGGCAAAACCCAACAATCCGACATTACTGGCCTCGATAAAGTTAATCCTGGAAGGTATATACTATTGACTTTTTCTTCTCTTCTCCCCTTTTAGTTTTATCATATCATTTTGTTCTTAATTCTAAACAAGTGAAATACAAACTACATAGGTTCTTTTTTTTTTTTTGGTTGGAACTGTGTCACTTTTATGACACACTTTGAAGGGAGGATGAGTTCTTTATAATCAATTTTAGAGGATTCTTTGCAGAAAGACACTTGGGCAATAGAGTGCAAAACGGTCCGGGTGGATGATGAGTTAAAACATGTTTGGGTTACAATGGGTGTTTATTTTAGTGCAAGATCAGGCTAGAATAACACTTGTATTTTTTAATAAAATAACTAAATCATTACATTTGATTGCACGAACTATATTATTGCAATGATTATTCAAATTCTTTTATATAGAGATTTATGAAGCCTAGTTCAGTTAGGAGATAGTTCATAGCGTGTTGCTGCTATCTACATTTGGATTGATTTTGCATTTTCGATTTTTCATTTTTAGCAGGCGTGATCTCCCAATTTTACGTGGGCAAGTGCAAGAATTTATTGCTGTCTCTAATACTTTGATGATTGGAACCTGTTACCGTCCTTGGTACAATATATGGTAACAGGTAAACACATCTTCTTATGATGTTTTGTTTAATCAATTTATCCTGACATACTTCTTTAAACAATTGCCATAGGTTTTTTTATGAACTAGTTAAAGGTTTTGGTTTTCTTATTTTATTAACCAGTTTTTTAAAGATATTATCGATGAAAACTGGACTAATTTAAACATCTCTGGTGCCAGTTTAGATATGGTCTATTATTGGTTTGGTCCCATTCTGGACATTGAACCAAATTACACATATGTCCGTCTTTATGTCAAGAAAATGTAATTTTAAAACTATGGAAGGTGTCATTGCAAATTTGCCACAATAAAGGAAATTGTACATTTCTTGTTTGAACTGAATACATAACCAAATATAGAACATCACAACTAACAGTACCGAAGAAGAATAGTTGATGCATCCCACATTTCAATCAGTTTTAATTTTGGAGGTGAGGTTGATTATTCTAAACTAAGGAAACACTCATTTGCTATACACACATAATATATATATATATATATATATAGCAAGGTTTGGCTAAAAAGTCTTAAAACCATGAGAAGTGTGAGAAGTAATCATGTCCATACACGTGTATTTTCAAAGGTTTAATAGATATGGGTATTTACGTAATTTGCTCTGATAATTGTTAGCGGTTATTTTGGAAACATACCATGTTTGTCGCTCAGCATTATTTAAAAATCCAAATCAATTATCGATTACAAAAAGAAATCACATATTGTAATTGATTTTATGATTCTAATTTCATCTGCGAATGATCGTTTAGTTTTTTTTTTGGGTAACGACGTGATGTAATCCAACACAGAAGAGACGCAAGGTTATGGTGTTTTTAATATTATGTTATTTGGCGTTATCAGTTAGCTTCATATTGTCTTTATGTTGTTTATATTAGCATTGTATATTGTGTTTTGGCGTTTTCAGATTCTATGGTGTTTTTCATATTGTATGGTGTTTTTCATATTGTATGGTGTTTTTCATATTTTATGGTGTTTTCATATTGTATGGTGTTTTTAAGATTTTATGGTGTTTTTCATATTGTATGGTGTTTTTCAGATTGTATGGTGTTATTTCGTATGTTGTTTGATATTTTGTTTAAATGATGCTCTGTTTTTTGATATTATAGTGTTTTTCAAATTTTATGATGTTTTTCAGATTGTATTGTGTTTTTTGGATTGTATGGTGTTTTTGAATCCAACTATTACAAGTTATTTTGAATCCAAAAGCCCTAATCACCATTACATTTTAAAATTTTATGGTGTTTTTTTTTAAATAATGCTCTGTTTCTTGATTTTATACATGTTATATACGTAGTTTAGAATTTATGGTGTTTTTCAGATTAAAACACCATAACAAAGGTTCAACACCATATATCGAGACATATCAATAAGAAAATACATTATAATACCAATTTATATCCACCACTAAGCTAGGTTAAATGCGTTTTTTAAGAGATTGAGAGAAATTGGGGAGGTTAGTTTTAATTCAAAAAACACCAAATTACTATTATGCCCATCCCGTGACTTTCAAACGCTATATTATTTACATAATTGCCACCGCGCGATCTTGACCGTAAAACACCACAGATCAAGGGACAAGATTGCTTCTCACGCTTCTCATGGTTTTTAGCTTTCTTAAAATATCCCTCCCCTATATATATATAGAGTTTGAATCATTTGAAAACCCAATCTTAAAAAGAAAACCCTTAAACACTACGTGGATCGTTAGATCAAACTTATTTTAGATTTTAATTAATTAAATAGAAAAAACATATGGTTCACAATTAAAGTTAAATATTTTAATGGGTTTTTGAGAAGAAAAATACATGTTTTACCCTTTAAGGGGTATAAGTGATTTTTTTTATTCTCTCCTCTCTCTTTATTAATTAATTCAGATTCTCTCTCCTCTCTCTAACTTCGTCCTTCGCACTCTCTCTCTCTTTTCTATATGTTTGATTATTAAAATAAAAAAAATATTTTTTTTAAAGAAAAACAAAAAATACACGTGTATCAAACACAAATTTCACTACACAAACACAATATTACATATTTTCAACCATAATAAATATTACACATAGAGGTGCACAAATCGGTTAACCGGTCCAAACCGGTTTTTAAATTACCCGAACGGTTAACCGGTACATAGGGTTCACCGGTTTTTCCTAAAACCGGTTCGGTTATTAACCGGTTTTTTTAACCTAAAATATGTAACCTATGGAACCGAACCGGGTATAAACCGGACCGGTTAACCGGCCAAACCGGTTCAAAAACCGGTTTTTAAATCTTTTTTTTATCCGTTAATCCGTTTGATCCGTCCGTTAGACTTAGAGTGTTGAACCGTAACCGTATTGAACCGTTTTTTTTTTATTATACGTTTTCAACCTTAAAGTTAATTAATAAAATCATAATAAAAAAAATCATAATAAAAAACTTAACAATATCAAATCTAAAACTAATAAATAATAATTACTAAACCCTAATAAACCTTAAAACCTTAAACTACTAATTACTAAAGGGCTGTTTTATTTGGACACCCCACTTTTATATTTTTACACCCCTGCGGACCAATACGGGCCGTAATGGCCATTACGGCTCGGTATTGAGTACAGACAAACATTCCAGAGAATTCCTAGGAATCAGTGCAACATTCTGTGGGACGGGCCGTACTGGCCAGTACGGCCCGTCTTTGCCCAAACTTATTTTTCAAGCCATTTTGAGTGTCAACCAGTTTTGATAAACGTTGATACGGCCCGTACTGGCCAGTACGGGCCGTCTTGAGTTAATTTATTTTATTTAATCATAATTTACTTATTTAAATATTTTTTAACGATATACGATTAATACGTGAATTATTTGAACGATGTGTGTTATTTATTTTATTTAAACTTAATTTACGTATTTAAATTTAATTTTTAACGATATACGTTTATTATGTAAGTTATTTGAACGATACACGGCTAATACGTTAATTAAACGTCATAATTTCGTTTTAACTAAATATTTCATTTTCTAATCAGCTTGTTTGCGTTAGTTAAAATAATTTAAACAATATAAAGTTTTTTGCGCAAATATTAAACAACACAAACAGAAACAATACAAACAACACAAACAGAAACAATACAAATGTAGAAAGAAACATACGTATATACACTGTACGGTTTTATATACAAGGAATCAAAATACATAAATACAAAATGAACTACGATCCGGATGGTCCAGCGTCATCGTCTGCGTAGACGCGTGGCTCCGGGAACGGTGGAAGCTGTGTCCCGTCCCGTCGCGCATGCTCTGACGCGACTGTCCACTGGACCAAATCCTCGTATCGATCGAGCCGTCGCTCGATGCGTGCCATCCGCTGGGCCATCTCGTCGCTACGGGCGGCTATCTGGTGTAGCAACGCCTCGAGTGGCTCGGTCAGGCGCACCGCACGGTAAACGTGCGGTGGATGCTGCGGAGGCTCCTCATCTCACGGCGGTGACAAAACCGGCTCCTCCCGAATCGGCTCGGGCTCCGGTATCGGGCCACCGTCCTGCTGCTCCTGCTGGTCTGGCAATACAATAACCTGGGCCGGCTGAAACGGGCGGCCGTCCAGCCCAATAAACCGCAATCCCAGACCCGAGATGTCGGCGGCAACTTTCATGCTGATGACCGTACGACGATCGAGCTTACGAGGCTCGATCGCCGCCAGATCCTCAAGCATGTCAATCATGCCTCTGATGCGGGCGATGTGGGTGACAAAGGCGCCACCCCACAATGTACCGCGCTCCTGTCGGTGGTAGAAGGAGGCGTAGTACAACGCAAAACACCGTGCCAGGTTGCACGGCCTTCCAGCAATGAGTGAGTGCAGATAAAACAGATCTGTCGACGTCACCCACTCCTGGCTCTGACCGCGACCTGAGATGGTCGTCACGATGCAGCGGTGGATGTAACGGATCAGTGGATCTCTGATCGTCGAGGCCCGTACTCGGGGGCCGGTGAAGGGCGTATCGGATACCTGGGACCACCAGGCCCTCATAACCCCATCCTCCCCCTGCGTCAAACCCTGTGTGAAGTCGTCACGAACGGTCTCCGGCTCGTAATAGATGCCCAAGTGCACGGCGAACCGCTCGATCGACATCTCGACGTGCTGGCCGCATAAGGAGAACTCGACATCCGGAGGAAGCTCCTCGTCATCCTCCTCCCGAACTGCGGCCTGGTGAGCTCGGTATCTGAACGTGGATAGAAACTCCACAGTGATCAAGCGGTAGGTGGGCATGTCCGCGATATCGAACAAGCGAGTCCACGGCGTATCCTCGCCGAGGATGGCTCTCGCACGAGCCGCCTCCCCGACATCCGTCAGAAGACCCCAGTCTATACAACGAGGCGTCGGCACGGTCATCCGTAGTATCCGACGGCACCTCATGAATGCCGCAGACCCCTCCTCGAACTGCAGCCACTCGTGCTGCGAGAGCGCCAGCGACTCCGGATCCAACGGCGGCCCCTGCTGCTGTGGCATCTCTGGATCCATATCAGCTACAGAAAGTATAAGCTGAAAAACGAAAAAACGATCGAACGTAAAAAAAACTTTTTGGCTAAGACGGCCCGTATAGACCTGGACGGCCCGTAATGCCTTTGCCCGTCTCAAGCAAAACCAGGTCGTCTTGGACCAAGACGGCCCGTAATGGTCAAGACGGCCCGTCTTGGCCATACCAGGCCAAAACTAGGCTGGTATGGCCAAGACGGCCCGTAATGGTCAAGACGGCCGTCTTGGTCATACCAGGCCAAAACTAGGCTGGTATGGCCAAGACGGCCCGTAATGGTCAAGACGGCCCGTCTTGGTCATACCAGGCCAAAACTAGGCTGGTATGGCAAGACGGCCCGTAATGGTCAAGACAGCCCGTCTTGGCCATACCAGCCCAAAGGTCACCTTCTTCCCTGGTATGAACAAGACAGCCCGTAATGGTCAAGACGGGCCGTCATGTTCTTGGCTGATTTGAATTTTAAAGGAGCAAGACGGGCCGTAATGGCCTAGACGGCCCGTCTTGTTTTTATTTCGAAAACTTAAAAACAGCCTAAACACATCTTATTTCGATCAAAAAACCAAATCTAAACACATATTCATGATCTACGAGTGAAAATACGTACCAGGTATCGAAAGCTTGAAGGACCAAGACGGGGTGTATAGACCAAGACGAGAGAGTTTGTGAGTAAATGTGTGTGGAAAAGTTCAAAATGTAAAACTGAAATCTGTATATAACAAGAACATTACGGGCCGTATTGGGCGTTACGGGCCGTAATGTTCTATCTTTTTTTTTTTTTAATTTAAATAAAAAATTCAGTTTTATTATAAATAATAAATAATAATTTGTTTATTACATTTAAACGTCTATGTAGTCGACCAACTTATTTTCATCTAAAAATCTTTTGTATTCTTGCAGCCTGTCATGATATACGAACTCCTAGTCGGATGCGGCATCATTTCGGTAACGTTTCCAAATAGGATTTACCGTTGGCATTGGATAGATCCTTGTAAGGTAACATTAACGTAATGTTGGCCAAGATGAATTACTGATACGACGTTATGTCGCGGCAAACTATTAGCAGATGTCCACAAAGGAAAAATGGTTTGAGGACCTCCTCTGCTGAAAAGTTGAACAATTACGCCAAATCTTTGAGCGATTACTAAACCTGTGTGAGGCATAAACATCCAATGTTCGGCGGGAGCAGGTTTAATCTGTTGCCAATTTATTGTGTTGCGTAGTACATCATAAGAATCTGGGTCGTAGGAGTTAAACACATATCTGTACAGATCTGCGTTGAAATCCAATTCATGCAAGAGTTGTTGTCGAATAAATGCCCAATGACTTTCATCGAATCCTAAGCCCACGGCTACAGAACGAAAACCACAGTTACCATCTGGCAGGACATCTTGTATGTTTATCACGTAAGGTTGAATGAGAGGAAGGATGTGATGACCGAAGCGATAAACATTGTTTAATACTTCTGGTTTCATGTTACGTGGAAAACGAAATTCGTTTTGACTTAGCGAGTTTGATGGTGGCATTGCTTTTGATACCGATGTGGAACGGCTGCGCCGAAATACGGGTTTCTGACTCGTCTCGGTCACAGCTGTAAACGAACTATGCCTCGAAGGTTCAAATGTACTTTCTTGCGACGCTAAATTATCTTTAACAACGTCCTGCTCTTGCTCTTTTTGTTTCTGTGCCTTTAAAGTTGGTCGACCACGTGTATCTTTTGAACTGAAGGCGCCTTTTTGTCGCTTTATTTGGAAATACCTGCGCCAAGACTTCTTTATTAGACTCTTTTTAATTTCAATAGGTTTGGAATTTATTTCTTCTGTAACCAAACCCATTTGTCCTATCACATCTATTTCTTCTTCTTCTAACAGTGTTGGGTTAGCTGCGTTAAGTTTAGTCCAAAAAATATCTATATCTGAGAGCGGTATCTTTTATCTGCATAATTTATAATTAGAGTTAATATAAAACTAAGTACGTGCGAAACATCTAATATTTACATTTAATATTACGAACCTGTGTTGTAATATTTTGATATATTACAAGCGCACGGCAACCCACAACTAGTCCAAAGCTAGTGGCCACACGTCATATTTTTGTCACGCATGACTCTTATTTTTTCTTTTCCTCTACCAACAATCAAGGGCTTTATGGGACACCTTTCCTCGAAGGTTATCAAATATTGGTAGTTTATGATGACCCATAGTTTTAATCAAGCTTGTTTCAAAATCATGTTTCATTTTTACCTCCTGTGCTTGCACGATTTCATTTACGAAACCGACAAGCGAGGCAAGCGTGCTGTTTGGTGATCTGAGAAATCGTTTTAGGTTCGAGTGCTGACTTTCCACCCGGTTTGTTGTACGTTGACCAAAGTTGCGCGTTCTGTTGGTCCATGCTGTTACAAACATATCTCTGTAACTGTTTAACCAGGTGTGCGTTAGATACTCCAGAACCCCTGAAATGAAACAAAAAACCAATGATGAATTGATTCAACATAATGATGGTATATGATGCTACTTTTTTTATCGTCTTTGATAAGTCTTTCGTACAGACGATTGTAGTTGTAGTCGTATAACTCTGTTGTCGGAGAGTTACACAAATTCGCCCATCGACCTTTGAATTTCTTCCAGTCTGCGCGTTTAACCTTGCCGTCGCGAAAAGCTTGCATTGCAAGTGTTTGGCAATATTTTGTCTATGTGCCACCTACAGAGATATTTTGCGGATTCTGGAAACACTTTACGGCACGCATTCATAACCAGCAAGGTCTTCGATCTGTTATGATCACACGTGGCTCCATACACTTATTCAACAGACTCTAGCCATCTCCAAGACCCAGACGTAGTTCTCCTCACGCTCTTTGCTTACGAAACGCGTGAGCAGAAATACTAAACGTCTGGTGTGTGGATGTCACGCCAACAATTTGAATTAAATGAAGATGTACTGGTTCGTTTTGTACGTCGCGTTCCATCATCAGTACGTGCGGAAATGCACGCCACCAGCAATACGATTTTGGATGACAAAAGAAATGTCTCACGACGTTTGTTTCAGGATCCTCC